>VUJU01002685.1:0-34132 GCA_009835225.1 Aphis craccivora
TTTTCACCAACTATTGGAAATTATACCCTAAGCTGACAAATCCATCTTCGTTCAGAATCGTTTTTCGTTTACAATTATACAATGATACCTATATCATTGGATTCAAATTTAACACTCCTATAATATATAATAGTAATCCATATGGCACCTAATGTACAGCAGAGCGGTACCCACTTACCCGCTTTTTTATCTATAATTTACGTAAAATAATTCTAATTTTAAAAAGTTCGAGGAAGCTCTGGACCTCTGGACCCTTCCTAGTTACGGCCTAGCTGAAAACATATATATATTCTTTTATGAAAAGAGTGTATTTACATGAAATGAAATTTAAAAATAATTGAAAATTGTTCATACCTATGGCTTGAAAAAATGTATTTCCATTACAAAAACTATATAAACATCTGTATCGTTGCTATTGTCAACTTCATAGTTTAGAAATAAATAATATTTATACATCACTGTCGGTATCAAATCTCACAGTTTCAATGCAGTATTAAAGTACATACATTTAATAATTATTCTGCAATTTTGAAAGTATTAAAGCTTTACAACGTATATATTATATTTATATAAACATACAGAATATTAATATATCCGAGAACAAATCTTTATCTTCGTCGTCTGCGGCGGTCTCGATAATCGAGTCTACATCAATGAAACCTCAAGATAGTCAATTAAAAAGAGAATCGTCCAGTCAAAAGGTATCCAGCATGAATATAAAACGACCATACGGATCGAATCTAACGGCGGTGCTTTAACATGCAACTGGTGGCGATACGATAGCGATCTTGCAGGCACCGACTGCCGTTACGGTACAGCCGGTTTCCACTGAACCGATTGCATTTTGTCCAACATCGATTCGCCGGTCAACGAATCCACGAACTTCCGACCGCGGAAGTAGAGAACGGATCGCCGTCCGTCTTGTCTGATTATTTAGCCAGGCAAAATGTATCAGGTATACAAAAAAAACCGAACCGCTTGCATTTGCATATTGTCCGACGTCCATTAGATTGACAAACTACGCCGAACCACAAATGAGATATCACATTGCGTTGCCGCGTTGATGATTATGCGATTGCAGTTGGCGGCTACGTTTGTCAGTGGCGTACATTATGGTTTTTATTTTGGAGAGGGCCGATTTTATATTTGGACTCCGACAAGGGCCCCTTATGCCTCCCCATAAATACGCCCCTGACCACGGTACCACCAGCTGCCGCGGATGTAGAGAACGGATCGCCGTCCGTCTCGTCTGATCGGCAGGTTACTGCAGCAGAACCAAACCGTGATGGCTCGGGTGAATCGGACGCGAAGAGCCAAGATCTCGGCGATCGTCCGAAAAGATTGTATAGTATTCAATGCCGAACATAGCACTCCATTACACGGACAATGTGTTTTATGATATCGAAAACAAATGTACTGCTCCGATGAAAGTTTCACGTGACTCGTCGACTCGTAGCAGTATGACTGTAACAGAAGCAGCGGTGACCGAGGTTAAACTAAAACGTTGCTCGTTGTGGAAGCGGGCGAAGAAATTCGCCCGTCGCGTCTTTTATTGTTGCGCTGCGTGATATGGTCTGCAGCATAGTATAGAAATTAATATTATACTGTATATAGTTTACAGTGTTCAAACATAAAAGTTATCTTATAAAATATTATATACTTGTTCTTATGTATTCTTAAATCAATTAATTAAAGTTGTGAATTATAATTTATTATGAAATACTTATTCGACTATTTATTATAAAGTCATATATTTTGATAAAAATGCGTTTTTTATTTCAAATTTGTGTTTGTAAACAATGGAACATATTAACTGGATTGATTTTAATAATGTGGGGTATATTTTGATTAACGTATCGCTATGGTTAAATTTTCAAAAACGAAATAATTTGTCTCCGATCGATTCATTCCCAGGACGCAGATGATATCATGAACGTATCTATATATCATACCTTTAGCAGCGGTGCATTTCGAAAATTTGCGCCGCGTAGCAACATATTTTTGCAGCCCCTACAGGCTACAATACAATGATACCTATCATTGGATTCAAATTTAACACTCCTATAATATATAATAGTGATCAACACGGCACCTAATGTACAGCAGAGTGGTACCCGCACTTGCCTACTTTTTTATAATTATAATTGTTATTTAATTAATTAACAGTTTATAGTAGTAACATACTACATTGCAGTTATATAAAAATAAACAGTACCTATGTCCTATATCCACTAGACGAAAAAAAAACAAACAAGTACAATTCCACTAACAATAACGTAGATACCAGGGACTGGAGCTTAACCATATATACGTCCATACTAGACACATATTATTAAGAACCGAATAATCAGTATAACTCCTGCACGCCTAAGCCACTATTAAAAATCTATAAAAATAAACAAATACCTAAAGGTACCCTGTTTGAAACCTGTTTGGTTGTTTACAACAAGATATATAAATATATATAGTACCTATCTATTATACCGTCTATACCTACCTAATTATTTAAATAGTAACATTAAGTTTGTATATTATGTAGTTATACACATCATGGGCGTAGGTAGGAAATATTTTCGGAGGTTTTGGTCTAGATAAGTATATACAATAAGTTAAATTCACATTATTTATTATAAAATTGTTTTATCTTTAATTTCGGAGGATGTTTGAACAGTCCCCCTTACATACGTCCATGTTACATATGCATATTATACATATTGCGTTTGCTAATAGCTTATTAATCATAACAAAAAGATGGTAGGTACTTATTTACTATTTATTTTGTGATAAATATAATAAGCCACCAAAACTCATAAAATAAACAAGTACTTAAAAGTTTTTTTTTTTAATCAGTGTGATAAAATAAGAGAGTAGAACATATACAGTATAAACGTTATACATATATGTAAGTAGATACTTATAAGTTATATAGTAAATTTATATTACCTAGTCTGTAGTCATAAGCGGAAATTTGTTGAAATTACGGTGAGGGGGGAGGTCTGATCACTATATGCTTATTACATCTATCTATACTCTATAGCCCTATACTCTATACTCTATAGATACTAATGTACTAGAGTCGCTAAAAATTATTAATATAAACGAGACAATTTACAAAGTTTGACATAAGTTTTGTAATTTACAAAAACAATTTAACAGTTATATCTATTAAAAATTCATTATTATACATAAGTTTGGGCCAAAAAAATTTTATAGACACTTCAAAAATGAACTTTCAGAAAAACTGAAAATTTCAGTTATCTATAAATAGCTCAAAAAAAGTCAAAATATTATGAAAAATAAATCATGTAAAGAAACGCCAATTTAAATAACTGGTAAAATTTTCATGTATCTACGACTTATACTTTTTGAATAATAACAAATATTTAAAATCGTTTGAGGATAAATCGTTATATATCGTTACGCTAAAAATTTAAAATTCAAACTCACTTAAAATTTTTCCTATAATGATACTTCGAGTTTTCTCGATAACTACTTGAAGAAAAACTTAATGTTGTATTTTGAATCTTTAGTTATTAACATAAAAAATTTTATGATTTTTAAACTAAAAAATTACTTGCAAATTTTCGCATTTTCGACAGATTTCGTAAAATATTGAACTATAAATATTGTAACTAACGATTTTTAATTTTTTAAATCGACACTTCAAAAAAAAAAATTCTTATAAAAATCGAAAATTTCAGTGGTCTATAAATAACTCAAAAAAAGTCAAAAATTTAACTTTATATAGATAATACTAACTTAAACATTTGGTGAAAATTTCAAGTATTTACAGTGATTAGTTTTTGAATTACATTCGTATAAAAAAAATCGATTTGGTCGCAAACTGGTTTTGGTTTTGATTCAAAATTCCCGTTTTACCTTAATTTTTTTTTTTTTGGTTTTTCCCGGTGCTTTTAAAAACTATTGAGAAATTCAAAAAATGACCTCCCCAATGCACCAACTAGATTCACTTTTGAATCGGAAAAGCTCCTGAAGTTAAAAATCTAAGCATTATTTCGACACGTTTTTGAGTACACACACAAAAAAAAAACACAACATTGTAAAATCAATATATTCATCGCTCCGCTCAGAATCTAAAATTATTGATTTAAACTTCCAGTATCATTATATAGGTACTAGGTAGGTACGCCATATGGAACGTATCATATTATATATATAAATATATTTAACCGACTCATTTATTTATAAATTTATAATATTATTTTTGGTCTATATTTTCATGAATATTAATTATTAAAATAAATTAATGCAAATCTTATAAATATGGTAGGTAAGTACTTATAGTAAGCTCATTTATTATTATTGATATACCTACTTAAGTTTATCAATATATATATATAACATACATTAAACAACTTGAAGTTATTATTGTACTATTAATACCTACCTATTTTTTTAATCTTTATTATGGCTGTTAATCATTTTTTACTGATATATGAATAGGTATAATTTAAAGACATTTGAAAAATAAGTCTATAGATAACTTACCTACCTAACAAGGTTACAGCGCCGCCTGCAGAAAATCAGCTCAGTGGGTGCAAAATTAAATGCATTTTATATTAGGTATATTCACACTCGCACAACATTATGTTATTTTTAAGAACTAAGATGATCAAAAATATTATTTGTGCAGTAGGTAATTCATTAATACGGGCTTTTATGAACGCCGAAATTTTATAAAATAAAGTTATGAAACTCATATTACGCACTTATGCACAATGATTTTTTGTTTATTAAAAAATGTCATTGGGTGCAATGGCACCCACAGGCCCCTCTCTGCGGGCGCCTCTGCAAGGTTATATATACATATATTCGCAATTGTTATTACCTATATTTATTATTATTTTATAGTAGCCCGCGATATGTATTTTTAATACTTACCTACTTAATTATTTGTGGTTATTATTACTATTATATATTATAGACAATATATACCTTTATCATATGTGATACAAAATATCTGGAATAATTTAAATGTTTGTAATGGGGTCAGGTGTCCATATTGAGGAATTTAGCTCTCCAAAATCCAAAGCCCCTCAAATGGCTCAAATAATTCACTAATGAGTAATAACATAAATACCTATTTAATATAATATTTAAACATACTTTGTACATTTTTCTTGAACTTAACTTGTACAGATTTTTAGTATAAACTATTATTTATGCTATGGTATCAATAAAAATATTGGGACTAGTTAAAGTAACTCTTGACAATAATAATATTGTATAATATATACATTTACACCACTGTTACGGATTACCTATAGGAATTTATAAGTTATAAATATATGATTTAGTATAATTTAACATTAAATTAAATAATTAATTTAAAAAAAAGTATAAATAATAATTGTTATGATTATTTTTACAGTGAAAATGACCGAAAGTGTTAAACAAACTATTAGATGGAAAAGGCACGAGGTTGAAGAAGAAATTGGATTAGATCAATGTAAGTTAATTTTTAATTTACATAGATTTAAGTATGTTTGTACTTGGTATATCAAAATGTGGTTAAAACAATTATGTCTGAGAGATATAGATAGATCCTACCTAACAGGAATTAGTCTAAAGTGAAAATTCATTGTGGAAATCAAATATCTTATTAGATAAAAAGGACATAATAATATGTATAACCCACCAATCTAATCAAATTTGAGAATGAGTGCTATATAATGTATATTAGTTTTATACTTTTATGATATTACATTTTTACATTGTGCTGACGATAAAGTAATTGGTCGATAAGCAGCAGGGAGTATATTATTTGATTATGGTTTTTTATAATTTTATATTTATTTGAATTTTTTTTCTATTTTCAGTTAAAAACAATCAATTATGGACTGACAATTTTTATTTTGTGATTGTGGCTGATTGTCAATTTGGTTACATTAAGCCACCTTCAGAAAGAGATCCTAAAGACTGGAAAGTGGAAATGGATAAAGCTATTTTTGCAATAGATAAAATTAATAATTTGTCTCCAAGACCTCAATTTTTAGTTGTTTGTGGTGATTTAGTTAATGAAATGCCTTGCAGTTAGTTTAATTAATTAATTAAATTAATTGATTGTACTATGATTTAATTAATAGTTCATATATATTTTTTTCTATGCCAATGTATCTATATTTCAGATAAATCTGTGCTAAATGAATTGCAAGTAAATGATTTTAAGAAAGTCTTTTCAAATTTACACCCCTCTATATCTTTGATTTGTGTGTGTGGAAATCATGATATTGGTGATACCCCAGATGAAAATTCAATCAAAAAGTAATTTCTTATTACAATTTACAATTATATAAAATTAGATTTTAATATTTGTGTATAAATAATTGCAATTTTAGATATCGTGATAATTTTGGCCAAGATTATTTTTCATTTTGGTGTGGTGGAGTACTATTTTTAGTGTTAAACTCCCAATATTATAAAAACAGTAGTAATGTCGAGAAATTTGCAGCAGAACAAGACCAATGGTTAACTGAAATATTGAGTAAACATGAGGGTCAAAGAATAATTGTATTTCAACACATACCATGGTTTTTAAGTAAAATGGAAGAGGAGATTTCAAAACACAGTATTGAAAAAAATGTCAGCCACAAAATGCTTGAAAAACTGTGTAAAGCTGGTAAAGAATAGTCCTTGAATATTTTACTAAATTGACAATGTAAAAAAATAAATGTCTATAAGAAAAACTATTCAGGTTTTATGTAAGTGCTATTTGGAATCAAATGTTTTTTTGTGTTTATTATTTTTAGGTGTATCTCATGTTTTTTCTGGTCATCACCACATTAACTCATCTGAGTTCTATAAAAACCTTGAAATAGTTACGACTTGTGCACTTGGAGCTCCAATGGGAGAAGATCCTTCCGGATTAAGAATAGTTAAAATGTATGAAAACAATGTTATACACACATATTATCCTCTAGAACAGATACCAAGTTCTATTAAAAATTAAAATATTTAGTATAATTTGAAATGTTATAGCATATAAATCAATATAGATTTTAATAAAGAGGTATATTAATTATAATATTTTATATGAATGATCAATTATGATGATAATGATGATGTATGTCAATTAAATAATATTAATTTATTGTCAATTAAAAAAAAAAAACAAATATTATTTATTTTTATACCGAAAAATTTTTTTTTTTACAATTATTAAATTGATCCCAAGGATGGAGTTCTTCATCAACAGTTACTTCTAATAACCATTTTTTATAAAAATTTTGAAATTTTCTGTATCCTTCTTTGAAGTAATAACTTTGAATAAAGTCTGGTATATCTTTTTCTCCTTTTTGCTGAAAATTACATTAGCAGTTAATATATTTTATAATAATTTTATTTAACTTGTAGTGTGATCAGAAACATTAATTTTTGAACTGAACTTTAAATTTCTTTGTGATAATTATTTAAGTTAAAAAATATTATTTAAATTAATAATGTATAATATTATGTTAGTGGTCATCCAGTATAATTTTAATTTATATTTAGAAGTCATCACAAAATATAATAATAATATATTATGTTAGAGACTTAATATTGTTTCACTTAAGATGTCCGTGGTTAATGTAAGCTTTCTTTTTCTATTATCTTTAAAAGTAGTACTGTTACTAAAACATTTAGTTAGTTAAAAATAAATACATTTAACTGTAAAACAAAATACTCATGGTTCAATTCATTAAAAACTTAATAGATTATTTTAAATAACTGCTTAGTGCTTTCACTTACTCTTTTTTTCATTAAATCTTTAATTGTGTTATCAAAACGTTTTAAACGATCCATAAATATTTTATTGGGTTTAATTTCTTCATGTTTAACCATGTTCATGACATAAACTACATATCCAAAATTAAAATGGTAACATGCTTGAGCCAACATTGTGCCCAAAATTTCTGAATTCACTCTTAAATTGAATGAAAAAATTAATAAGAATAAAAATATTATAAGTATTTTACAAACATACCGAAATCCATGATCTGCTATAATTTTTATGAGGCTTTTAGCTTCGTTCTTATTTTTACAGCCCAATGCTAGAACACCAAAAGTTACAATATCCACACTCAAGTTTTCTGAATTAATTAAACTCAATACATTCTAAAAATTAAAAGTTAAATTATGGTAAGTTGTATAAAATTTATATTATATGGATGATCATATATAAATATAACCTTTGCTTCTTCATAATCAAATCTAAGACTTCGTTTTTTAATGAGAATATTGCAAAAATCAATGTCAATATTAACTTTGTTTTTACTAATTTCTTTTAACAAAACCTAAAAAAGCATCATAAATTAATAATCATAATATATATTTTAATAAGTTTTTTAAATATCATAAAATACATTAATTAATAAATGAAATGGTGTATTAATTTTTATTTTTAAGGTTTGAATGTTTTATATATTAATATATTTGATTAAATGTAAACAACTCTATACTCTATTCGGAAAGAGATCATACCCTGGCAGCAACCAGTTTTTGACAGCGACGGTCAGACGCTCAGTACCCACCTACTGCTTACAATTGCGATCAGATATGCTAGCATTACGGAAAAAGGGCCATGACCAAGCACAGAGGTATGATCTAATTCCAAATAGAGTATATTAAAGCTATTTCTGATTGGAAAATTTATTTCTTAACATAAGTACTCACTTTTTCAGCTGATAATGTTGATGGTATAACTTCTAAAAGCTGGGTGAATGTTTTAATGTCTGGCTTTATCTTATTGCTTTTCATGTTTTTTAAAAATCCTGAACAGCCCCCTAATAATATTAATCTAAAATACACAAAAGAAAAAAATGGAGCATTAATAAAATACCAAACATTGCAAATATGCTTTACCTTTCTTCAGGGGATTTAATTTCGGAAATACCTACAATATTACCGAAATAAGGTTTGACATCCAATAGATTTGGTCTATTCTCCTCAATAAGAGCTAGATTATTTTCATTATCATTACATAATAATGTATTGGGTATATCTTTTTCTGAAGTATTTGATTCTTCAAGTTTAGATTCAGTTGTTAATAAATGAGGATCATCAATTATTTGACCAATAACTTTCCGTGTTTCAAATTCATCACCAAGACTACATTCTCTTGTACATTTTAATAAAAGATTATAAGTATATAATGAAGGACGAACACGTTTTTGTATCATTTTTCTCCAAACCTGAAAATTATCAAAATATATTATTGAAAATTTTTTAAATTATTGTATATTAAATGTATAAAAAATTAGCTATTTGAATTAATATTCAAATTATTTTTTATGTTTTCAACTAATTAAAGAATATTTTCCAAAGATTTTCAATTATAAATTACATTATAATAAACGAGATTAAACTAAAATTTAATTTATAATTATTTGTTTTTTATAATTTTATAAATATGTTATAATAATATAGAGAAAAATAGAATAATAAAAGCACTATCTTAAATATATTACTACATTTTAGAATGATATGTTAATACAAGTTTGAGGTAGCTCTTAGTAGTGGTAAATGATAATATAAGTATGAGAAGATGTATCCTCTCATAATTTTTATTATTATAAAACATAGTTTTTATTCTTTAGTAAGCTTATTAAAGCTTACTAATTAATGGTTTCAAGTAAGTTTTCAAGATAGGGAATACTAATACTCTATTCTAGTTAAGAAGACAACTCGTCGTCAATTAGTGCAGGAATATGGCTTAATTATATGGAAGACTAATAGATAGTTGTCTTGGCGAGGGCTGGGAAACAGGTGTTACTTGTCTACACCATGACAAAAACTGGTTGCCATTAGGTTTTCTTCTTAACTTAATATTGTGAAGGTATTTAATTTTTAGTGACCAGTTTAATACTTTCTCCATTTATAAAGGTTGGATCAGGATTCGAAGGACATTGAGAAATTTTTTGAAGAGTCATATGAATCTTAAAAAGACTGATCAAATATTTATTATGACAACTAAAATGTGTATAGTTATTAACTTCAATTTGATTAAACTTTCAATAAAATTGACATTTTACACATGAAAATATTGTAGTAATGCATATATTTATTTAAACTTACAAGTAAGGCATGTCGAAAACCAGCTTCTTTATCCGTTATACATGCTTGTAAGAGAAAATTAAATGTTTCATCTTTTAATTTATATTTTTTTGTTAACATTTCATCAACCAAAGAAAATGCAGTCAATAAATCTCCTGTTCTCCCAAAAGCTTTTAATAACGAAACAACAATAAATATGAGTATAGTAAATAGTTAATACATAATTCCTTAACACAATAAAATAAATAAACTTCTTGAAAAGTCAATTTAACTTCTATATTAATAAAAAAAAAATAATCTTAAATTGACCTTTGTTTCTCATGAATAGGTAATATAGTTTTAAATACCTTTAATCATTGCATGGTAGATATAAATGTTGGGTTCAATTGATTTTAAACTCATCAAATTATGTAATTTTTTTGCTCTCTTTAACGCATCATCTTTATAAGGTGAATTAGCACAAGCATTAAATAAACAAGTATATGTAGCTGGTGTCGTTTTAATGCCACTTTTTTTCATCTAATTATTAAAACAAAAATTAAATAATCTTAGAAATAGGTACCTAATTATAAATAAAACATACCTGATTAAATAAATGAAAAGCTTTTTGAATATAACCAACTTTACCACAAGTGCCAATTAACAGGTTATAAACATAATAGTCAGGTTTTGCTTTTTCATTTTTTAACATCCTTGTTTCAAGTATATCTATTGCATCTGCAATCTAAAAAAGCAAAAGTAACAATAATAATTAAGAAAATAAATATCAGAATTTTTAGTTTTATACTTTATGCTGTTTAATGAGTTCTTGAATAATTTTATGGTACTCAGAAATATGTAATCTTTTGTGTTGTTCATCTTTATCGTATTCTATTTTATCATCATCTTCTGGAGGTAAACGATCTAATTTATAATTAATTTCGGTATTTTCAGTTAATGTTCCAAAAGTATCAGCATCAATATTCTGCTCAGCATTAATTGAAAATGTCTCTGTTCTTTTTCTAAAATCTTTTGACTGTAAATCTTTGACTGTAGATACACATCTTACATTTTTATAACATAGCTGATTGTAATTTGAACTTGCAGACTTAATATTAATTAATTGTCGTAAAAAACGGTTGATTACAATCATCTGAAATTAATTATTATAAACTAAATTAGATAGTATGGCAAAAGTATAGTATTTAAGTTATATGTTTATAAATACATTGTAATTTCTTTAGCTAAATTCTTAACTTACATTGAATTTCAAACGGTAAGAAATTAAATTTATATTAAATTACGTTTTGAATAAACTTGTATTTATTCATTGTGGAATTTAATAACTATGTATATAGTATTAAATATTTACAACTGAGAACCGACTATCAAATCATGTATATGCATCACTTTATACTTTAAAATATGTATATATAAATAGGTATTGTATTTGTAAGTTGTAACTTAATTAATATTAAATAATAAAATTTAAAAGGTATAAGAAAAAATAAGAACTAGAGTAACTAGACACAATATGTAGCCATAACTCAGAGATATCAGATAATATATATATTATCAAAGTGTATCAAAGCATGTATATCGGTGAAGATAGTACTGTATACCACTGATAAGAGCTTTATTGATACCACGATTAAAGATAATTAAATGCATAATTTATTTAATTTTTACGAAATTTTATTTTAATTTTACATTTATAATGGGTCATGGTTCGAAATAATGCATATATTTTACAAAAAACGTAAAAAACATGAATAATTCCTATACTACCGCGGGTTAAAGTAACCTTAGCGTACGCAGCGCCACCTATGGCCGTTTAATCGTGCGACTCGTTTCGGTACGTTTTTTTTCATGCGGGCGGCCGTACTAGTTTGGTCTCCTAATCACAGTCTCCATAAAATATAGATAGTCTCCATGATTGATACCATGATACAATTTTTACAAAATTTATTAGAATAATAAATTATTTTGTCTTGTGAACTTATTTTCCTACTCGTTTTATTTTATAAAAGTATAAAACTATTTTTTTTTTTACTTATTATTGGCTACTAATTACTATTAACTAATATGTACCTACCTATATTTATTCATTTAATTAGTTTTTAAAATATTAGTTTAGTTTCCATTTCCTCTAAAATATGAGTGTATGTATTAAATATTTAATTTACCTTTTCAGTATTTTTTATTTTCATGGTAATCAATAACAAAAAAAAAAAAAAACTTCAAAATTTGTATTGAGGCAATAACAACTAGGAAGAATATTAATTTTATATCGCTATGGCTTATGAGTAATTTGTTTTCACCTAGAATATACGTCTATGGTCTATCGATAGACGGATAGGCGTAATTTGTACTATTTGACAAAGTTGGCCGAGAGTAATTTTTTCTGGTACCTAGCCAATATCCCTGTTCCATAAAAAGTTTTAAAAGTTAACTTTTAACTGTTTTAAGGTTATTTAAATTTGCATGTGTGACCACTGGTAAGAGTGACCAAACTTGTAAACACCGAAGACCAAACACACCTGTGAATTGTGATGTGGTCCAGGTAAAAACAATTTTCCCCCTCAAGAAAAAGAAAAAACATAATAATGATAAATGTATCAAACAAATTACAGGAATATTGGAAGATGACAATGTGATTGAAAATAAAATAAACTATAAAGTAATAAATGTTAATTGTTGTGTTTACTGCTAATTAGACATATTCAGATTTGTTTGGTTGTTAGGTAATAATACTAAATTGATTAATATTATGTTGTTATAGATATTAGAGAGATAGAATGGTATTTATTCAATAAAAAAATAATATACTAAAATATCTAGAATAGTCAATATTTTAAAGTTTTCTAAACGATTACATTTTAAAGGTAAATTTCAAGTAATTTGAATTCTTTACAGCTTACAAAATAATGAATCTACAAAAAAAATGTGCCTGTACTGTTTCCGCGAAGAAATGTTTGTTTGATAAAAGTGAATCGTTCAAAAATAGCACCGTCAAAAATCGTTGTAAAGCCAGGTATTATAATAGTTTTAACTTTTAAATAGATACAAAAGAAATTGTACGATAGTTTCTAAAATATTAAACAATACACACGTAACAGTGATCAGAGGCGTATTTAGAATTTTGCTGCCTGGGTACACTTTTTTTTATACAACGATTTAAATCACTTTAAAAATAACACCTTCCAGTTAAATTTATTGCCCCCCAAAAAAGTGCTGTCCGGGGTAAATATGCCACCGACAGTGATGACACATAGGTAGACGTATTAGAATATGCATTTTGTGTTTTAATACATCTTAATAAATGACTATAGACTATAGTAATAGTATGTATAGGTGAGAGTTTTGTCTGAAAAATATATTTGTTGAGAACTTTTTGATGCCTTATTTTTAATTATATGGCTTATTATTTTTGTAAGTAATTAGTTTAAACATTCTTTATATTGTTTTAATTTAATATAGGTAGGAACCATACCAGTATATTTTACATTATTATATTATTATTATTTAATTATTTAAATTATAATTTATAATTGCATTAAATTTAATTACGTTAAATCATTTAACTTGATTAAAATTTTTAAAAATTATCAAGACTATGACCAGAATCATGAATGAAAAACAATATTGGTACCACATTCAATAAATGTTGTTGAAATTATTAAATTAGGTAATTTTTTGAAGTTAACCTGAATTCTAATTTACTTTCAAAATGCTCGAAAAAAATAGTTATATAATATTAATATACATTTACCTATATAGGTAGGTAATAATAATGAATATACTGCAGTTCAGCAGTTACTTGACTAAATAATTAAAATTTATACAGAAGATAATTTTGTTAGAAACTCAAAAAGTAATCATTAGTTAAACAGTTACAACTTGTCTGAAATCTGAATAACAATTTTCGCAAATATTATCAGTATTATAATGCAATTGTTTTTTTTTTATTTTTTAATAGAAACATTATATTTATGTCTAATTTTTTTTGAGTCATATTATATTTTTTCATAGAATTAAATAACTGTATAAAATACAATAATGTATAATATAACTAGCTGCTTCTCCCAATTTTGCGTTGAATATACGGGATTAAATAATCTTACAGAACTTGTGTTCAGCCACAATTACACCATAGTCGGAGTCAACTTATTCTCGACGTCCCTTGTCGTATTTTGACTATTATACCTAGATATACAAGTACACGGTAAAAAGACTGTGTATACATTAAACCGTATAGTTTTGCGTCCCAAAGGTCATTTTTCTTTTGGAACTCATTTTAAAAACAAACCTAAAGTTAAGCCGCGTATGCTGTAATGTTTCGAGCTCATTCGTTTCCACGTCTTAGCGTCGTTGATATTTATTTACACTTTTAACTTTACTTATGGAATAAAATAAAAATAAAATACACCACAAGTACTATTAGTGCATTATTAAATAAATCTTAATCTTGATTGCATTTAGTTTTCCACATACATTTAGTTAATTAATTAATTTAAGTACCTATATAAATATTTAAATGCTAAACTGTCTGTACAATATACTCCTCCCTCTTAAAAATATTCTATATTTTGTTGTAAGACTGTTTTTATGATATTAATAAATTTAATGCAGTATTACTCAAATTAGATAGGTACTTATTGGAAGTTTAAAATTACAATGCTTAAAGGGGGAATGTCTGGATGTTAGGTACTTAAGATAAATTCATTAGATCATTAGGTTTTATTCCCCCATATGATCTCTACGACTCTATACAGTATTACATAATATCTATTATTTATAAGACATTAAACTGTAGTATTCATGAATACATATTAAATAGTTTTAGTTGAATAAATATAATATACGCTTTTGTCATCTAACGTTATCAGTTGAAAATTAAAAAAAAATATATTGCGATTTTTATTATTGCTTATGAATATGATGAAGTGCCTATTAAGCTATTTATACGACGTCCTTGAAGCAGTATATCTATTGATGTTTATTCACTGAATTTAAATTATACACTTCCAGTTTATTGATTTTCATTGGAAAAATGGAAGCATACATTTTTTGAGTAGCTCGAGAAGAACTTAGAACTATCTATTGGTTTTAAATTATGTATACGCTTTTGTTTTTGTTCGTTTTATGTTCTTCAAACACTTGTAAATACCACAATGTATCTACCTATAGTTTGAAAGTTAATTTCTGTAAGTTTTATTTTTGATAGGTTTTTGCGTTTTAACATACCAAACTTGAAATGTTTTATCAAGTTATTAATTTAAAATAAATACAAATAATTAATAAACACGAATAAACAAAGAAACATATTTTACGTTAGTGACCCGGTTGGTTTTCTAAGTAATGAAAAAATTTTTATTGATATTTTTATTTTAATTTATTTTTATTGTAATAGACGTGATTTAGCTTAGGCGTATATTAAGTTTTTTGCTGATCTTGTAATGACTTTTTTAGTTTTATTTAATTTAATTATAATTACAATAAAGTTAAAGTTAAAGTTTTGTATTGTTTAATTATCTTCGTTAATATAAGTAGGGAAATCTCGTGTCTTTGTGTAGTTATTTGTTTCTCATGAACCAATAAACGCTGTAAATGTATTCTCAGGAATTTGTTTGAAGAATTTACAGTTTTTTAGTTTTAATTATGGACAAGTGGCAGCTAATTCTGAGTACATGTAAGTTAGTAGCAGACAGCAGTCTTATTATTTATTAACATACATAGTAGTAGACAGTATTTCATCAGCTGTAAGATTGAAGTGTGGTGTATTAGATGAGGATAAAGAACGTTTTCTTTATTTATCTTTGGTTTAGTTTTTTTTATTTGTGTACATTTTCCAAGTTAATTTTTTGTCGAAATGGTACTTATATAAATGATAAATCAATGGTCCTTCTTTGTTGTTCCATAGGATTTAATTGTAAATTGTATTAAGAACGGATTTAAGTATTTTTTATTTTAGCTTCACTTTTGGTTGAATTAAGAGAAATTTTTTGGCTTGGGAACCATTGAAATATTTATAAATGGAGTTTTGGAGATTTTCTATTCATAATTTTAGAATTTTGTTTTATTAAATAATTGTGATGTCATTTGTCAAAATTTCCTGGTATACAGGTATTATATCACTATAACAGTGATATCATGTTGTTTGTATATATCAATATATATTTATGTATTGCTGTACTTGTCTATAATTATTTTGAAATTTAAGATAACAATTATTGTTCAATAATAGTTGTTAAGATGATAATACGAAGATAATTTGTGAGATAGATCTACTATATAAGAATGGTTAGATCATTTTTTAATATTAATATTTCATAGTACCTAGTGCTGAAATTTTTTCAGTTAAGTATATGAAATTTTAGAATATTATATTTTCCCCTAAACCTCTTTTTTTCTATTTGTTTTCTGTTCTTTATATGTTGGTTTAATCATATTATAATATTATATCGTTATCTATTATTCTTTCAGAAAGCATTTATGTTTTCAAGTATTATTTTGTGATTTATTATTATATGAATATACTTATGTATGTAGGTAATAGATATACTTATTCAAGTTATTATTATATTATATTTACATTAAATATGATTGTTTTAACTCGTCGTATAAAAATCCTTATTCATAACCAAAGTGATAAACTTAATGATAAATGAAATTATATATATAATTTTTAATTTATTAGATATTCTTCTATTTTTAATTTTTTTTTTTTACAATTTTAAATTACGTTAATAGCAAAATAATATTTCTCTACAAAATTTATTGCTAATTATCTTACGTATCTAAATTGTCGACTATATCATTATTTTTAGAAATTTAAATGTAAATTAAATTATAGCCTATAGGCGCTACTTAGCATCTACCTATTCAATTAAATACATTTGTACATTAACATTAAGTTTAGTTGGCTACTCTACCAATTAAATAACTAAATACTAAATATAATATCTTTGTTGAATGTAATTTTATTTATTTATTTATTAACTTGATTGTATTTAGGCTACAAAATAGAATAGACTGAAATTTCCATTGTAGGTCAATGTTCATTGTAAGTAAATCGTAAATGTATAGTTTCGGTTGAAAAGTTCTATGTTTACACAGCATAATATAAATTTAGTGTAATTATAATAGCGTAGATTGCGCTGTAAGTATAAGCTTTCACAATGTAGAAAAGACAATAATAATTTAAATTTTAATTAGGTATAAATAAAATTGATCTGTTGAAAATATGAAATCGTAACAGAATAATCTATTACGATTTCTATTAAAAAAAATTACAACGATTAAAATGCTAAATAATTGTATTTTCTATGTAAACAACGATTAATGACTGTTATGCATTACTTACCCATAATATGTGCAGCCAATATACCTATAATACGAGTATTCTAGTTTAATTATATTAGTTCAACATAACAATTAACAAATATTTTACATAAAAACAATATACATGAATAGGCATATTCAAAGAAAATAGGTATAACTTTAATTTATTGATCTTTATTCTTTAGGTTCAACCCTTGAAATGTTTTAATTAATTTATATTTGTAAGTGTTTGTTATTAAAATGTATTGTACGAAACAATTAAAATTTTCAGTAAAAATTTTATACTGAAGTATTTATACCAGAGACTAGAGTTTATTATTTAAATATCTACGATTTAAATTATTATTAGTATTCTAGAGAAATTATTCGAATTAAATATTATTAATTATTCACGTACTTTCAAGTACTAAAAAGAAGTTTCATTAACTATTGTTATTTAAAATGTTGAATAACTAATGTTTATTTAATTTTTAAATTCTTACTTATGTATTTAATAAAAATATGTAGTTTATACCTAAGTCCTAAATATATTAATCTTATATATTTATGGTGGGAGTTGTGGGACTATAATAATAATTCCGTATTTCCGTAGAACTACAAGTAGTTGGTAGGTACTCATCTGTAAAAAAAGTTTAGCAAGTGTTAATTTATATGATACATAATTTTAATAATACCTTTTTAAAAATATATTCCTTAGTTTGTGTAACTTTAAGACTATATTCTTTACTAAGTATATTATATTATTCGTATTGTTGTTATATTATTTTAAGTTTATTGTCAACTTATAATTGTGTACGGTACACATTATTAAATTGTACTTATAACTTGAAATACCTATGGACTATTTTTTTGGAGATTTTAAGTGTAGGTATAAAATATCAAAAAAANAATAATAATAATAATAATATACGTTTAAATTTTATATTCATTGGAGACGCAATTCGTATGCAGCTATAATATTATATCATTATGCGTGTCTGGGTTCCGTGATGCGATCAAGGATTATTTATTTATTTTTATTCTGTTCTCTTGCGTAGGTTTAGGTACTCTCTCAAATGTCACAGTGTCATTTCTATTCTATTTTTGACAGGATGGAAAATAGTAGGATAAAATATATTTTCTGTGACTATATAATGATTGTGATAAATGATGTGAAAAACCCCACACAATCGGGAAATCCATTTTAATTGTCTCGCACACAACTCTTTTTTCACGAGTGCTTTTTTAGTAGGTAATGAAATAATATTATTTTTTAATTTTTATATCGTTATTATTATAAAAATTTATCTGACTATTAGTAATTTTTAATAATATTTAGAAAATATCATTGTATAAAAAGTAAAATATAACAATATACTAGTATAGTAGTATGTAAAAATTTCAATAATATTTTTAAATTACCGAAAAATAACTAAAATTGTAATAAATACCTAATTTTTTTTAAATTTTAACATAAAATGTCTAAAAGAAAAAAATATGTTATATTATATTCTTAAGAACTTATAAGTTCTTACTATAAGTACTACTCATGGGAGAACCTTGTATTTTATTTTCAAACCTTATAGGTTATAAATCATAATTATTCAACTAACAAATAATTTATAAATTTTCATTATTTTACAAAATTTTGTCAACATTTCAACTTAAAATAATTCTATATACTATATTATACTTGTATATATATATATAAATAACTATAAACTAAATATGCCTAAATATTTTTGATATTTTTTTTGAATCGCTAAAAAAAAAATAAATCATCAAGATTAACAGATATTAAAAATTCTTTTAACACTAAAAAATAAAAAAAATCGAAATTTTAAATCAGTAAATTACAAAATTTGTTAAAATATATTAAGTACCAATGGAATACACTGAATATAAGTTTATTATAATATTTTTGAATTTTAACTAATTGACAATAATTAGTAGAGGACTATAATTTATTATAATTACCTATTATTTTGTATGTTAAAAGTAAAGTTAAATTATGGTAATTATACATGTTTGAGTATCAGATGTCAAAATTTAAACTTTATATTTACTATTTTTGCTAATAACACATTTTTGTGACTTACTGTGGTATTTTTTTCCAGTAAATAAATTTATAAAGAATCTTATATCAAGTGTTTAAGTCTTGGGTGATTAAATTAAATTTTAGTAATGGAGTAGGTTATGCAATAATAGTAATATTGGTAAAAATTTCAAGTAATTTATGACCTCCCATAAGAACTTAGTTGACGCAATTTGCTACTACATAAAAAGTTAAAGAATAAAGATTGAAACATTATTTTCTACTATAGTTCGTGTAAACAGGCAAAAAAAGAAATATACCTACATAATATATGAAAAAAACATCATATCATATTGTAAAATCTTTATCCATTCATCTCTCTGTTCAGAATATAAAAATTATACTTGAATCATTCCGGGGGTAATAATATATTAGGTATACACTATACATGCAACGTAGTCTAGCGAATTTCGAATTTATTGATTGCTACGCAGGGTAAACTCGTACACACCACACCTCGCGGCACCTACCATGTACATACAATAAGGATACATAAATATATATATATATATATATATATTATATATGTATAGATTTATATACACATATTGGAACACAAAGGAAGTATAGTATAGTTCCTATCATAATATGCATATATGTTTAATACATTCGGAATTTAAAATGTCATTTTGAGCTTTACAAAACAATATAATTTATTTGTACTTTTTGTTGTTGGCGCAATGGCCATGTATGTTACATTGTCGAATATATTGCATACATGCAAATACAGTGTATTTAATGTTCCGCACATAATATTTTGTATTTTAAATACAACACTTTTGGTATAGCTAACACGCTCATATGGTGTTTACATTAAATAGGTATATAATACATTATATATATATATTTAACATTTTAATTTGTCGAACGATACAAACGGGAAAACAGAATTTATGTTAATAAATTCATGTCACACGATATGTTATATTTTCTTATTATTATTTATTTCGAAATCAACACCTTCGTTTAACATCATCTAGGTAGGTACGGTGATGTTTACATCGCGATTTTCGGAATTTGGTTTAGTCCCTATTTATTTTAAACTGTATACAATAGATAGGTTATATTATAGTGTAAAGTCGTTTTTTATTTTATCGTTGACAGTGTGTTATAACCTCGTTTGACATTCACACATTTAACCTCTAATAATAGGCGAACGAACCATGACTGTATAATCATTTACAATTTATAGATATTGGAAAGTATAAAGAATTTTGAATATTTATTTTTTATAACTATAACTGCCATTATCAATATGCGTCAGTGTATTTTATTTTTTATAATAAGATCGGATAAAATACGTAGATAGTAGGTACTTTATATATGAAAACATGAACCACTGGAATTATTCGATTTTAATCTTATTTGAAAACACTATCCAATCTTTCAAATTGAAGAGATGTTGTAGAATCATGTTTTAAAATATTCTTTAGTCATCTTTTTCTTGAAAGTGGAGTAACTTTTATTGATGAAAAAGTTTTTAACTCTAAATAATGTATAGGTGGTAGTAAGAAAAACGTCATAAATAATTTTCATTGTGTTACGTATTTTTATTTTTATAGTGTTATAAGCACATTACTCGCCTTTAAATTAAATAATCATTCAAAATAGAAATTTAAATTTAAAATCAATGTTCTACGAAGTGCTGTGGATAATTGTTTTTTTTCTAGAAAATCAAATTCAATTTTCAACTCATTTTTATTTATTTTTTCTTCTCATATGACAGTTAACAGCAGTGCTATTCTTACAGAAGCTTTTGTGTGTATCAACTCTTTATCTTGGTAACTATTCTCAATAATTTCTGACACCCAGTCTAGTCTTTAGCCACATCTGAGAATAATGCTGTTCATTTTAGGTGTTCCCCAATTACCTTAAAAAATCCCTGGATATTTTTTTCACCCAACTCTATTTTTGATTAGTTTTTGGTAAATTCAAAGTCCTTGGAAATTAGAGAATGAATAACTAGTATAGAAATTAAAAAAAATATTTTTTTCTCCTTACATCTATATATCGTATATTTATATACCGATTCTTTATCTTTTAATAGTCTCATCATAATTAAATTCGTTATGAATTGTATTTTTTCACATAGAATTTTATATATAATACATAACACAAGCTTTAAGATCTCAATACATAACATCTGTAATTTATAATTTATATGTTTATTCTAATTCATTATGGTTGAAATGTAATATATTTTTGTTAGTATTTCACTAGAAAAAAAAAATAGAAACAAAATATAATATCCAAAATATATACCCATGGAACATTATCGATTTGTTTCTTTGTATCAGTGGTATAGTAACTAATTAGTAAACACTGTACCTATAATCTTGAAAATTATTTAAAAATATATTATTCGTTATGATAATATTAGTTAATGAAATAACATTCTTCCACCTAACTTAACCCAAAGAGATCGTACTTTGTGCTTTAAAAATGTAGTAAACAAGTTATATATACCTTAATTATTTTATGAAAAAATATATTACATAGGTGCTATAGTATCGGACATCACAAATTATATTATAAAGATTAGATTTAGTTCTGTTATTTATAGAGAATTTCTCGTATACTGTTTACAATACATAATGTTAAATGTATATATACATATATATATAATAGTCTATTACAAATTTAATTACCTAACAGCATGTATAAGTAATATGCTATATAGTTTCATTTTATTAAAACAATACGTCAATACCACATAATGGACACACGGGTTACCTTTTTACTTTACATTCTTTTAGTTAAAATGATTATTATACTAAAAAATTAAAATGTTAAATGAACATTTTTTGTATGCGTAACTTAATCAACGATGTTTTTTATTTTAAGCATAATCTATAGGTACCTAGCTATTGTTAGTGGATATCCCTTGATATTATATTGTATACAGATTTAACTATAAATTAAGTAAAAGTAATGAATGTATATTTATAGAATAATATTATTGTTATTAACATACAAATTTTGTAGTAAATGTTGTCTTGGTTACACTTCGAACAATCAAGAAGTTGGGAAAGTCGATAAAGCTTTATTGTGTGCGTGTGAAAATGACAAATTGATAACTTTAGATGGAGTAGTGGCCATGCGAGATTCAATGAAACCCTATGCATTTAAAAGGGTTGTCTGTCCACAGCCAACCATAAAGAAATGTTGATTGAAATAGACAACAGCCACGTTACTGAATCGACTATGGAACTATATAGTGTAACATCAGGAAACAAAATGAAGGTGTATTTTCATATATTATCATATTTACACACTGACACATGATTTAAAATTACATAAAACAAAATCAAAAATAATAAATATTATTAAATTATAACCAAATAGGTACTTTTGCGTACTTTTGTTCATTTTAAAATAGTACATAATAGTATTGTACTTAATTATTATTTAAGTGGCAACATTGTAGATAATATTCTAAGTCATAATGATAAATAATTTTTTTATATGCTTTTAAAATAATCGATTTTACGATAATTTATAATAAAATATAAAAATATACTCTTTTGTTTCTTTTTAAATGTCAAGCTGAATAGTTTTAGGTAATTTACTACAATTCTAGTAAATAATAATAATAAAATACTCGAACAAGTTAATACTGCTATATTTTTAATTTATTTTGCATATCTGAGCGAAGTGTTTTGAGACTTTCGTTTCAATACATTATAGACGCGTATAAATACAATATTTTCATATTTGTCGAATTATCATTAATATTAATATTAATCATATTAATCATTGACTATAAACAAAAAAATCATGAAAAATACATTAGCTACTTATATATTTACTATAAAATACTAATTATGAATAGACTTTGGGACTTATGGAGAACCATGAATCTGAACGGAATTCAACCAATGGAATCGGCGTGGTAAATAATCGAGAAACATAAAATTTTTGTTTAAATGCATGTTTTGAAGGATTTAATGAATTTTTATAGTCGTTGATTTTACTTTGTTTTGATTTTAAAATGTGGCTAAATGCATAGTTTATGTTTATTGTGGGATGTTGATGTGATTAACCTTACCGACCACTACGATTATTTTTTTAGGCCTTTATTCATCATTAATCCATTGGCATATTTTTTAGTAAAGCAATAAAGTAATAATTGTTGAGTATTATACATTGCGTGCCATATATTAAAGAACCAAAATAGAATATTAAAATGTAAAGAATAAATATTGTTCAGAACTTTCTATAGGTAGTATAAATAAATGAATATATAAATTCTCGTTTTGGGTTGAAATTTTAAACATAATTTCATTATATTGTTTGGATAAAAATGTGTCAATGATTTATTGTATTACACATTATATAAATTTAAATTAAATTGTCTTATGAATTTATATTATTATAGTTTTTAGTATTCTGGAAAAATCAATACATGTTCTTATGTAATTAAATTTCTAGTTTTAGAAAAAATGAACATATCTATTACTTACAGGCTACAAACATAAATCATCTATAGCTTTATAAAAACCTTGTAAGCAAAAAAGAAAAATGTTGAAATAAAATGACGTTTAAAGACGTAAAAAATAAATATATTTTTTATAATAGATAATCTCAGATTGCTTTTTAATTTGATAAGTCACATGAACTTATATAAATTTTACCTCGTCGATCTTATATTTGATTTCAGATCAGAGTAATAAAAAACAGTTTATACTATATTTTTCTATATTATAGTTATTCTACAATTCTATTACGGTAAAGTTGTACTTAAAATTAATTTAAGATTAGGATGATTAATAATATTATTTATAAATTATTTACATTCGGTTAGAAAAAAAAATTAGTTGTGGTGTCGTGATCCGGAAAGAATGATTTTTGAATTTTAATTAAAATAGGTACCTACCTATTATTATTATTGGATAGCTGTTCATATAATTATTAGGTAGGTATGGCATATGATGTGTATGTAGTTAAATTATTTATAATTATGTTTAATTATATTTAATAAAAATCAAAACTAAAAATATAAAAAATATAGGCATTAATTTATTTTTTATAAATTATTAACAATGTATTTTACCATTTTTGAATACTATTAAGTTTGTTTAAAAAGAAAACCATGTAAAATTCATAAACTTTATTATTTTTCATTGAGTGGTTTTTTGCTGGGAAATAGGTCACATAGCTCTTCAATTAACCTACATTCGTCCATGTTTAGGCCGAGGGTAGTTTTTATTGGTTTTTATTTCCTTTTTGTTAAATATGAGTGTATTAATGATAATCAAATTATATATTTTTTACCTAATCTAGAGTAGTAATAACGTACATAATACAATTCATAAACATGATCTAGCAGTTGTTTTATTGTCACAAAAACACAACATTAAATATTATACACCTATATTATATTAATCATATTCGTGACTAAGATATTTTAACATATTTAATTATAAAGGCGTGAACCTTGGAGTTTTGTAGGATTTTTTTTTTAAATTTACATAAATTGAACAATAGGTAATTGAACTGCTTTTATTTGGGAATAAAAATCTCATCCATATAAAAGTTGAAATTGTATCTATGTTCAATTGAATATTGTCTAAATTAAAATTATATAGATTATATAAATTCAGTAAAATATATAAGTATCATAGAAAAACACAAATAGGTACATAAATATTCAATATAGTTATTGAATATTGATGTGCTAAAGCTTTTTGACATTTTTTTTTTTTTTATAATAATTATAATTAATATTAATTCATAACAGAGTATAATTTTGTTTTTATAATTTGGTGTAAAAAATAAAATAATTAAAAAAAGGTTTCGTTGAGGAAAAAGTTATTTATGGCTGTGACATGCAATTTTTTTTTTAAAGGTTAAAAACAATGAAAACTATGGTATTAAGTAGGTAGTAAACCATTTAATATAATAAACACAATTTTAATTGTTAGAAAAATTTGAATAAACCACAATTTAGGATTAAAATATCTGTTAGAAAATTACGAATCAAATAATAAGATGTCAATTCGATATTTCAATTATTAAGTTGATGATAAACACATTGTTGTAAATCTAGATTCTTCATTAATATTTTTTGATAACTGTTAACGTAATAAAAAATATTTTTCACATTTAGTTTAACATTAATATACTAAAATGTTTGATCTTATTGATAGATATTGACACCAGAAAAATGTTTTGGAAATGTAATGAAAAATGTAGTAAAAAGAATAAAAGAATAAAATATCTTATTGAATTTAATGTCCATAACAGCAATTATATTTAATAATGATTCAACTTAAATTTATAAAAACAAAATTAATTGATATAATATTTGATATTGAAATTTAACTTGAAAAATAAGCGTATACTTGATTTTATTCATTAGGTATAGTTACTAAATTATTTTATATTATGCATTCGTATAAATAAATGAACATAAGTAGTAAGTACATAGGTATACAATATATTACTTATTTGACTAATTAATTATAATTATTTAAAAAAATGTAACTTAGTTTAACCTACATAGTACACAATAATACTTATTTAATATGCCATTCTGTCGTTTAAGCATTTCAATAGTAGTTTCGGATTGCACTTAATTCTGTAGCTTGTTCAATAATACTTTTATTTGTAATAATATAATATGTACTTAAATAAGTTTTTTAAAAACTTTTTTCATTATAATCTGAGAGTCTGATATTCTATTTTTCTTGTTTTTTAACAAATATTTTTTTAATACATATTTTACCACTGTAATATTGTATCTCGTGACGCATTTTATTAAAATATTTAACTTATTAGTTATTGTTTTTATTTGCATTTTTTAATAAAGAAAATGTATATTCTCATATAAATATTTTTATTTGAAAAAACATCAATAGGTACATGTCAAATGAATTTAACAATTTCTTTTAAACTTATAGATTATTATTTTTTTTTTGTTACTCTATAAATAATATTTTAGATTGGTTTTTATATTTGTTGAACATATTGTTTTGTTTCGTTCAATGCTAGTATTGTATTATCAGTGGTATTCTCGCAGACTTTTTAAATGAACGAAAATTAATTAAAAAATGTTGGTTACAGAATTGGGGTTGTAGCTTTCATTTCTCTAAACACCATTATATAATACAAAATCTCGATAAGTACTGTTTTACTATACTTAAATTAAAAAAATAAAATAAAATTGTCATTTATAAAAGTATAAAGTACCTAACTTTATTTTCGAGTTATATGACGTCAAAATAGATATAGGTATGGTGAATAATACCAATATCAATGAGTATTGATGTAATATAAATATTATAATTTTTTGATCAATTGTTAAATATATTGAATGACTACATAAATGTTAAGCATTTTTGGTTGTTATACGAAATGTTCGATTAATTACTTTTATTCGTAATTGCTGCGTTGTCAGTTAAACGATAGTTACGCTTGACTTAAAGAAAAATTTAATAAATTATTGCATAAATATTTGATACCTGTTAATTATTACTTAATAAAAAAATATAGAAAATGGTAATAAATCATAATTTAAAATTAAAAAATACATATTATTTTCCAATATTATACAAAGTATAAACTATAGGTTGATGAAAAATACTTAACATTTTAATACCCTTATATCAAAAGTACCTACCTGCTTTTTGGAATAGTAAAACAAAAATGTTTGACTCATTTATCCATTCCCTATTGAGGATATTCATTTACATAAATTACTATGTTTTTTTTTTAAATTTAACTTTTTTCATTACGGTTTTGTACTTTACAAAGTGTTAAATAAAAATTCATTCTTAAACACGTAGCACGATAACACCGCTATTTGCAATAACTATACTCAAAAACCGTTTACGCGTTTATTGGTATTACCATCATTGTGCAGTGTGCACTGATTATATAACCGTACTCGAATCGAGCTTAGACAAGTGGAATGGCCATGATTACCACGTAAAGCCACAGCTAGGGTTTATAATGTTATTTAACGAAAATTTTGCTGTTTAGAGGTAATGGTTTGAAATGTTTACATAATTTGTATACGAAAGGTCAATATATAGCTATAATAGCTTATTAGGCATTGTAAGTATATAAATGGTTTGGTTTACTCACTGTGCCATCCGTGACTAATGATTGAATGTTAATTGATATTCCTATATGTAAATACTGCAGAAATATTAAGATAACATTTGAGATTGTTCCTGCTAAAATTTGTTTAAATTATTAATTGTATTTTACACTAATAATCTGATGTTGTAGAAAGGAACTGATTTATTATATTTGTTGGATTTACGTGTACTGTATACGGCGATAAAGCGTAAAAATTTGTTATTTCCGACTTGTCTGCTATTATTATGGAGAGTTCTGGTAGGGTCTCCTATAAGGAACGTATAATATATGTATATATATTTAAATTAAATTCGATGTACTCGTATTCGCGTCTGGAATCTGGATCCAAAATAGTGTCATCCCGTGGGAGGTACTCTGAGTGCTGATGGTATGTTTTATTTTCAAGATTATATTTTCGGTTCGGATTATTGCAAGGTATAATCTGCAGAGACAACCGCAAGTATTATTCACAATAACTACGGTAGACGCACAGCATCTGTTATACGACTCGTTTATTTCATTCCACGAATACGCAAGATGATTTAATTAATTATCAAAAAAAAAAAACAGTGATCGAGTTTCTCGAACTGTGTGTTAGGATTACACTCACTACGAACTCACTAGGTATATAATATATATATACCTAATGTCTGTATATATATATATATGTATATACCAAGTTTGACGTTATTTAAAACAAGACCTAATGTCTCTCCTCTCATAATATTATAATAGGCGTCACACGTTATAATATTGTACTATCCGGGCTCATCGTCTCGAAGGGAGGCGGCGACAAGGGCGCGTCGCCGTGCACATATAATGCGCGCGTCGTCGTGTCGCGCGGGTCGAAACACAACCGTGTAGAGCGGCCCACGCGAAGCTCCGCACTCGACCACGGCGGAGAGTATAATATTATACCTGCAGCAGGTGACCGCCGTGGCCCGAGCTTTTTTTTGGGGGGGGAAGGAGCGGGTTTTTATGACGTATTTACCGCCCCTTTTTTTTTTAAACGGCGGCCAGCGTACGACTAAGGCGATGTCCCTCGCACCCGTTGTCCGCACACGCGAGCTTATACACACACACACACACACACTCACACAATATAATGATATCAGCTCATGTATGCGTTTCGAAACCGAACGGAAAGCCAATGGCGCGCTTTCGCCGGGCCCGTGTGCGCTTGCCCGCGTGTCCGTGCCCGCGTGCGTGTGCCCGCGAGTGAGATGCGCGCGCGCACTCGGCCCTCCGGAGGACCCTGCGCGGCGGCCCGATCAATATATTATTACGTGACGAGTTCGGCCGTCGTCGGGACCGCCGTACCAGTCTGCCTTGCTCCGTGGCGTTAGCAAATAATAATAATCAGCGAGCATGGCGACTGCACAGTGATAATAAAAATCAAACCGCGGTCAAAAACGAAAAATTAATTGAAAAAAAGGAGAGAGAAAAACGTCCATCGCCATCGCTAGTGGCGTTTGAAGCATATAATATTATCGTCATATAGAGGTGAGTCCGAACTTCCGATAATAATAATATTATTTACCCGTATCGCGTCTATTCTTCATAACATTAATTTATGTGCGAATAATATAAATTGTATGTGTTGTGCGTACGTGCGCAGTGTGCACGTATAGGTACGTTCGTTAATAGGTACGTACCTAACCTACGTATATATATATTGTTATTATTACTTACCTATATATTGTATAGGTATTCGGCGAAAACTTTTAAAATAACTCATCGTATTTAACCGACTGGGTTAGCCACCTCCAGGACCGCCTCTTAAATAGACGCTAGAGTCCTTTAAAATATTTTGGTTTTTCCTATTTTTACAGGTACCTACTGGCTTTTTGTATATTGTATTAATTGTACGACACTCGCTCGATATAGTCTGATGTTAAAAAATATATACTTACTGTATGAAATTTTCTTGAACAGACATTTGATTCGACGATACACCATGTCGATACACCAGTCATGCTCCAAGTTAGATTGGGTTAGGTTAGGTTAGGACGACTAGATCTATTGAGCTCCGGAACATCAGATCATAGAATGGTTCTTTTGTTTACTTAAATTTCAATTATTATTACTTAAAACAATTTTAAATTTATATTTTCGTAGTTGAATATAATTATTTAACCATTAACTGTTTAAAATAATAAAAAAAATCAAGACTATTTAAACTATTATTCAAATAATATTATAATATTATTATAAATTATATTAACTATAAAAGGTATCAACGGAATCACTACGGTAAAAATAAAAATATATATATTTTAAGCATTAGATTTTATAATACAAGATATTCTTACTTGATGCAAATATATCAAAAATACTTTATCTCAATTCGTAATAAACCATTCTCACTAATTAAAAAAAAATATATGATATATGAATTTGTATTATGAATTTATCATTTACAAAATTTTCGGGATAGGACTATTTTTATTTTGTTTTTTGAAATTTCTTTGATTAAATATACAATAAAAATCATTTTGTAGAAAGACATGGTTTCCACTACCATGTCCTCCCGCCTCCGTACCTACTCTTAATTCGGGTTTGGATTTTAACTTCAAACACGTTATAAGTAAGAATACACATTTTAGGTTATGCCTTGTAAAACATCATACTACAAACAACATAATGTTGTCGACTATCGATAAATGCCATTTCAACTGGTTCAATTCGAAATATAGTGGCGTATAATTAACAGACAATTTTTTTAAATATATACATCAAACGATCCAATCATAAAACGATTAAAAACAATATCGATTAATAACGATGACCCTTTAATTATTCAATGTTGTTAATTTAAAAGATGAAAAGTAGCAAAATATGAATTATCTAAATCCAAACGTAATCTGCAATTGTCCGCTATATTATATAAAAAAAAATATAAAACCGTATGTATACGATATATTATGTATCTTGGTGTAATTGTATATGTTTATCTTGCATTTAATTATATTATAATAAAAATAATGAGTATTGTATGAGAGTACAAAAAAATGTAATGGACATATATAACAGTATGTTATTATTTATCTATGTGTACCAAATATCTAAATAAATTCTTTATAAATACCTATAAGAATATTTTTTTATTGATGGTAGGATAGAACATTGATTTGATTTGCATCGATACATTCTTAATCATTATTGAATGAATTGATATATATTAATATTGCATATTATGTTGAAGATTTTTACTTATACGATTTACTTACAGATTTTAATTTGATAATTTTAAATCATACAATTTTGATAAATAAAATAAGATTCTACTGTAAAGTTATGTCGATTCATTTTTATTCAAATAACAATGCTCAGAACAATGTTAATTAGCTATTCAAATTTGGTTTTAGATTCAATTATTTCAGAGAATTAAAAAATGCTTTGAACAATTAAGTAAATAATAGTTCGAATAACTTTAAATGTGGAATATTTATTTGGTACAATATTATAAACTATAATTTCAAGATAGAAAATTAAATTTCCTTACTGCTGAATTATTTAACATGTCAATCGTTCATTAATTTGGTAAGTTGATAATAAGTTGCAAGAACTTATTTCCATAGAGGGCTTGATGTTTAATAGTATTTATAATAATATGCTAAAAAGACTAGTCGGTTATTTAATAATATTATAAAATGTTTATACTTTAGGATGGTGAGAAATTAAGATTGATAATGATAAATGGTAATTCGTCTATCGAGTTTATGTATTTTATAATTCTGTAACAAATTAACATGACATTATTAATAAATTGCTGAACGAATTGAGTGTGCATATAATGCTTAAGATCTAAAAGTTTGTCGTTCCATAGCTGTTAATTATTATCAATTTTCTTAGAATAGAATTCAAATTATATAACGCAAGTATTTAGTTAACGTTTAAAAAGTACATTAGCAGTAATGATGTTAAGTAGGTATATGGTTATATTATTAATACTGTAATGCTTATGCGGGCCATATTTGTTAAAAAATAAGGGTTATTATTAAAAAAATATTACTGTTCCCGCATTATCGATTGTGATATGCATATTTAATGCCATAAAATATCACTACGATAATTTTCATTCACAAACATTTCAAACGTTTATTAGAGTTATGCGTGATATTTTATATTTATTTGTACAGATAATTTTCGTTGAATTGTATAACATAATTTGTGTTTGTCGAGTAAGAATGAATGAGGGCTAACATCGTAAATAATTTAAATGACGTTTTCAATTTTTTATTCATTTGGTAATAATAATTATCATGTATAACATGATTATTTCTTTTCAGAAAATCAACAGTAGATGTTAAGACGTGCTATACATGCACATATACGGAACTGTTTTAATTTAAAAAGCTGGCATATAATAAACTATAGTATCTATAGTAACTATAGCCATACTACAAACATTAAACATCCACCCGTTATTAAAATTTCAAACACAAATTAGATGTTTGCTATTTGATTTCAAAAAAGTTCTTACATTATCCAGTTTACTAAAATGTTAACATTAGTAACTTTCTAAACATACATGTATTATAATATTATGGTTTTTCTTTAGAAATATTTCAGATATACTTGAATATAAGTTCCCAAAATTATGTTTAAGGTCAAATTTGAATACTACATTTGTAAAGTTTTTAATATAATATTTTTGTCGGAACGCCGTTGATAATGATTCAATATATTGTATAAAAAATAATTCAAAATCAAATACACTGAATATTGAATATAAAATGTTTGTTATTGAGAAAAAAAACCATACTTAATCACTAACTTTAATAATAAATTATTATGTATATATTTTGTGTATTACTATTAAGTGTTTGGTAGTTTGACTGTTCAGATAACTTAAGTGGATCTCCTCAGAATTTAGGCTTTCTTCTTTATAGTTTGACCATTAAATTGCCAATAACTCATACATTTTAGAGCAAGTTTAAAAACTCTGGCCGGGTGTGCTATGGTAAGTACCTATATGGGTAATTTAAACTGAAAGGGAAAATTATATACTATAATGAAGTAATGAATGTATTTTAAATACCAAACAGTTTTAGAAAACGATTATTGAGCCAATATAATATGACAAACTCATGACCGAACCATATAAAGAGTTTATATAATATATATATATATGTGTGTGTGTGTGTGTGTGTGTGTATAAATTAATCAAGCCTACTTTGTCTATCATCTATATTTTAATTTATTCGTAATCAATGACAAAAGTAATGTGATAAAATGTCAGTAAAAAATATATATCAGTGGCAGATTTTAGTTTGAATGATAAATTCTTATAATTAAGTTATGCTTATTTCCTGCAATGTTATAGGGATAGGTAATTCCTGGAAACATAATTTATTGGCAACTAGTAGATATTAAATGGAATTATAAAGCAACTGCAGAAATGAATAATTATAGTGAACGCATCATACGATACAGTTAAATAATGGTATGTTTATTTTCAATACCTATTCAAGTATTTTATTTAAATTTCAGTTATAAAAGCACTTAAACTGCTTAAAAATATAAAAATTAAAATATTAGATTTTAATCGTGATACATGTGTACCTTTTCTGGCGCAATCAATGGATTTCATTACTATTCTCTGATTTTTTGTTACATCAATGCAAAAGATGAAAAAAAAACATTTTTTACGGCTCTAAATTATATGATTTATTTGTTAACTCGTATAATTGTTAATAGTAATACAATTAATTGAAAATTTTTTATATTTTAAATAATCTTAAGGACTTGAGTTATTTTTGTTAATTATAAATAAAAAAGATATAACGAAAATGGGAGATACCGCAGAAAGGTCGGTTAGGTGTGTATAACAGTACGTCGACATTTATAGTAACTAGCGAATAGATACAATTAATGGAAATCTGGTTATTAGTGTTGCTATTAGTCCCTTTTGAATATAACGTCTTATTGTCTTGATAAAGTGAGACAGTTATTTGTCCTGAAATCAAATTTCAATAATTAATGTTAATAGTTTATATTTTTGTTAAAAAAAAGTTAGTTGAAAAAAAAATATTATTTTGATACATGATAAAATAATCAAGTTGAATAAGGAACTCTATTTTAAAATTATTTTCCTGGCTAGGTGACGATCACTATTGATGGATACGTTCAATGTTACACCACTACTGTACGACATTTTTGTTATCAATTATCGTTAATGGTTATTTTGTCAATTAATTATTTCGATTTATATTATTTATCGAGTAATTTTTTTTTATATATTTATATAAAATTATGTCATTTATGACCATTTCGTATGATATTTTAGTTGGTGTAAAAATATATATTATTTACTGCGGAGGAACGATAAGATATTTTCATGATAATTAATAACTACGTATGATAAAAACGATTGTTCCGGTTTAAGTGAAACAAATCATAAAAGGGACTACACCATGGATGTGTATGAATATTGTTGTGCGAGTTCCTAGTGTTATGAATAATCAACAAAACATTTGTTTGACTTTTTATTTTCTTATTTTTTTTTTAGTTTCCTTACTTTTACTAGAATCTTTTTTAGATTCTGAACGGAGTGAAGAATGTATTGATTTTACAATGATGTGTGTTTTTTTT
>VUJU01002686.1:0-34109 GCA_009835225.1 Aphis craccivora
ATTAAAAAAATTATTAAAAACATTCAGTAATTAGATAAAAAAAATACAAAAATTAGTAATTTGTTAAAAAAAATTTAAAAAAAATTAATAATTTGGTAAAAATTTGTTACACGTTGTAGACATAAGAGCGAGTTGTGTGTGACGGTCGAACTGTTTACGGTCGTAAACTCTTTGCAATCTCGTGCAATCTATTAATAAATTATGTACAACAATAGGGAATCAACTCATACCTACCTCTTAATGACCCGGGAATCAACTCGTACATACCTAATAATGACCCGGGGATCAACTAATACATAAAACAGGTCTCGGGAATCAACTCACCGGCTGCGATCTTTTCCGCATTACGCTCTAGGTACCTACTAAATTTTAATTATTATTTTAATAATTTTACTATACATAAATTTATAACGGGTAGCTGATGATGTCTGAGGTACGAGAAAATAATTATTCATTTATATCGCGTTATAATGATATTAGTTACATAATTGAAGTTTGTTAATAATCAAACGCAGAAGTCGAGTGGATAAAATATTAAAATGTAGTAAATGTACTTACCACTATGATTAATGAACGATTTGTGGATTTGTTGAAAGTAAATTTCACTGACTGCTGTTGAGATGGTATAATTTTCAAGTATGATAAATGTTGAGGGACACTAATCAGTAATCATAGATAATATCTACTATGGATTTAATTAAATCTATATCTATAGGTAATAGATACCTAACCTAACCTAGTCTAAAGTTTTAATATATCATAATATTATTATTACTTTATTATAAATAGATAATATTTTTGAAAATTGATTATTATAATATTTTGTATAGATGGAATATTATTGCAAAATTATAGTGGGTCATTTTTAATATAATAGATATTATAAATTATTACGTTCAGATGTTTAGTGTACATATACTATAAATGTATAATTGTATAATTGTAAAAGTGTATAATTAACAATTATATAACCAACACTTAAAAATAAGTATAAAAAAATTATTTAATAAGATGTTTGAAATTTAAATTATAAGACAATCTACCTTCAACTTGAAAACTATTATTATTTACACCATTATTGTTTATTAAAATGTTCTTCTTTATATAAGTAAATTATTAACAGGACATTATTATAGGTATAAATGGTATATTGGAATAATTTGTTATACCTACAAGATTTTTCATGCACGTAAACGATGTTAAATTTTTTTTTCTTCCATGAAGATCATCGGTTACGCACTTCTATGTCTCTATGTGTACCCAGTTTTCTGTCATTTGGAAAATCGTTAAAAGATGTTTTTTTTCCTAATTATCTATTTTGTTAAATCGATATTATTAATTATAGTTAATTTGCTAATGAAGAATCAAGAATAGAAGTTTATATCTGGATGGTTGAAATATTAAATTGTTTGATAAACTTCAACACAGGTAAATAGGTACAGTTTTTAATTTTAAATCACATTTAACACTGAAAATTGAAATACAAAAATGTTTTGATTTGCTTAAATCATATTTAGGTATATAGTTAATTCGAAAATTGATGTTAGAGCAATGTATTTCATCAATAATGAAGATATTCCTGAAAAAAAAACAAAACCTTTACCAAAACCAGTAATCGTGTCAAAATCAGAAATCCGGTCAAAATTGAAGATTGAGCCAAAATTTAACATTGCATTACAACCAGAGTTATCTGCTTCAATTAATAATCATACAATACATCAATCTAAATCAATTTCCAATGAGAATAAGACTGTAAAACGAGTGTATGGTCGAGCAAGAGCAAATTTGAGCTTCAGCTCATTTTATATATTCTGTGAAGATTTTCGTAAACAGCTTAATTACTTATACCCCAATAAAAGCGAAACTTATTATAAATCTATGTAAGTATTTACAAAAAAAAAAATAGCTTTTAACATTACATACATGTTACATATTTTATAGTTTTATACTATTCTATATTTCTATTGATTAAATTAATATTAAAGTAAAAATTTATACCTAATACCTATGCATAGATTATTTAGTTATTAATTTATTGTTTATAAATAATCTAATAGTAAGTATCATTATTTTAAAACAATATCGTACATTTCACACTTCATGATAACAGTTTTTAATAAATATACGTGATTAAATTAGGACCTAAGCATAGTACATTTGTAGGTATATTATAATTAATAATTCTGTATTATAATAAGTTAGATAAATAAGATAAGTACATTAAGTAGCCAGCATTCAAAAGTAACTTAAACTGTTCAAATAAATTCCAAATTTAAAACTGTAAACAGTAACTGTAAAACTGTAACTGTTTACAAATTACAGTATGTTTAAATACTAGCAACAATAGTTTATTTATATAATTCTATGATAGTACCTATATCTATCATAAACTAAGAGCATTGTATTAGTATATTATATATGTGTATCCACTATCAGTTTTTAAAATCCTGAAGACCGGATACCTAAATCCTACACGATTGTTTGAAAACATATTGATATAACAATAAAAAGGTAATTAAAATTATTTAAAATAAAGATTCAATTCAATCCCTATCATTTTAGATTCTGAACGGAGTGATGAATTTATTGATTTTACAATGATGTGTGTTTTAGATTCTGAACGGAGCGATGAATGTATTGATTTTTTTTGTGTCTGTGTACACGAGAACGTGTTGAAATAATACTTCAATTTCAAACTTTGGGGATGATTTCTGATATAAAAATGAATCTAGTTGGTGCACTGAAGAGGTCATTTTTTTGAATTTCCCAATAGTTTTCAAATGCACCGGGAAAAACCAAAAAAAAAATTAAGGAAAAACGGGAATTTTTACGCAAAACCAGTTTTCTACCAAATCGATTTTTTTGTATGGTTGTAATTCAAAAAATAATCACTGTAAATACTTGAAATTTTCACCAAATGTTTATGTCAGTGGTATCTATATACAGTTAAATTTTCAATTTTTAAAGTGTCGATAAACAAATGTTGAATGACCAAAAAGTTTTGAAAATTTAATACAAGGTTCCTTATGAGTTATTGTATATATATTTATATATTATATATATAATATTTATGTATACAATATATTTACTATATATATATTTATTGTAGCTAAAAAAAATTAAAAATCGCTAGTTACAATTTTTTTTTTATTAGCATTTATAGTTCAAATTTTTACGAAATCTGTCGAAAACGCGAAAATTTGCAAGTAATTTTGAAGTTGAAAAATCATAAAATTTTTTGTGTTAATAACTAAAGATTAAAAATACAATCCAAGTTTTCCATAAGTTTTCTTTCAAGTGTCTGTAGAGAAATTTCAAAGCATCATTATAGGAAAATTTTTAAAAGCGTTTGAATTTTAAATTTTTACGAAATCGCGTTACGATAACGATTTATCCTTAAAGATTTTAAATATTTGTTATTACTCAAAAAGTATAAGTCGTAGATACTTGAAAATTTCACCAGTTATTTAAATTGGGTAAATTTTCTTTATATAATTTACTTTTCAAAATTATATTTTGATTTTTTTTTTTGAGCTATTTATAGACAACTGAAATTTTCACTTTTTTTGAAGTGTCGATAAAATATTTTTGGCCTAATCAAAATACTTGAAAATTTAATGCAAAGTTCCTCATAAGTTATTCTTATAGTGATTAAAAAATTATAAGAATACATGGGCACATTTTTTTTTTATTAGCATTTGAAGTTCAAATATTGAAAAAAATTCGTCAAAACCATAAATATTTGCAAATTATTTTGTAGGTATAATTCATAAAAAATTGTGTATAAGTAGCTAAGAGTTGAAAATTCAATACGAGATTTTCCATAAGTTTAGCTTATAATAATTATAAAGGAATTTAAATTCTGGTATATTCAGGCCATTAAAACATAAACCACCCTTTTCACCAACCATTCGAAATTATATTCTAGGCTGACAAATCATCTCCGTTCAGAATCGTTTTTCGTATACAACGATACCTATCATTGGATTCAAATTTAACACTCCTATATATATAATAATGATCCATACAGCACCTAATGTACAGCAAAGCGGTACCCACTTACCCATTTTTTTTTCTTTAGTTTTGATGAGATATCTTTCCAGTTTGCCATTGAGTATTTTGAGTTAATGTCCAGGGAATTTTGAGAGAGACATTTCTTTATGTATAATTTTACCACATGTTACAATTTTTCTCTTCAAAATCTTAGTCACACATCTTGTCGTAAAATTAATGTTATAAAAGTTGTTACTTAAAGGAAACTTTGATAAAAGTTTAAAAAAACACTGTCCACATTCTAAATAAACTGTAACATATTAAAAGTAAAAAATAAAACTTGGACGATTTGAGCAGTTTGTGTAGCTGAACAACAAGTGTCTAGTATAAAACGATAATAAATAAACATAATGGCCGATTAATAATGCTCCACTATAACAAACGTGTTGATATTGTAGATGACATTTAGAGGAGGGTATAGAGGCCGAAAACTATGTAAAAACAATTCAACTTTTAAGTAATAAAGCTGATGGATTATTATTATATACTTACCAAAATTAATTTTCATAAACTATCAAGTTGGTAGGTAGATTTGAAAATTAAATGTAGTTTAAGATGTTTTTATCGCCTTTAAACTTATACTTTACGATTATAACTAAATAAATGTATGTGTATGCATTTAACATTATAATTTTTATTCGGTAAAATTTATAAAAATAATACCCATAATCTCCATGAATTTATAACAAACCAGTATCTAATCACAATAATAAATTATAACAAATACAGTTATTAAAAATAAATCTAGGCTAATAACATTGATATTCATATAACAACATTAAAAATTGAATATTTTTAAACAGGTATTAACATTCATAAATTAATACTTAATATACTACTTATTAATACTTTGTCATCAGTTTTATGACTAACCTAAACTAATTGTTCACTAATTACTTTAGTTTTCGTCATTTTCGTCAAAACATAAGTACCTAGTCAGATATTCGATTATCTGATAATCAGTTATGTTAACAATTAAACACATTAAGTTAAAGAGAACAATTTTTCACAATAGTTGATTAAAACATTATTTAGCATTCACATACCTACTTAGTTTATAATAATATTATATTAGATTTCCGTGATAATAATTAGTAATTAAACATGCCACAGAATATAATATTATATATGAATATTACCATTCTACCATGATCTTAATTTGTAAGTTATTACACTTTTAACTTTTTAAGTTAATAACTTATTATCTAATAATAATATTTATATAATGTAATATTTTACCAATCAATAATATTTGTTATGATATAGTATTGTATAAAATATTACATAGTGCAAGTTTAACATAAGTACCTATGGAAATATTGGTATTAATAATAAAAAAAAATAATAATAGTAACTTTTAATAATAAAAATGAAGATTCACACACTATCCTCGCTCGGAATAATACACAATATACATTAAACATACAATAATTTGTCAATCAATTAAAATTTAACATGTATATATTAATATTACAGTGACCTACACAATAATGGTCAACAAAGTTAACTCAAAATTTACTTTATAGCTTAGTGAGTTCTTCAGTTTTTTTTTATATTTAAAATTGTAATACCCTCGCGAACTATAATAGATATAAAAAAATTAAAATTTTGTAATTTGTTTTTATTAACATTTTAAAAAAAAAAATCCAATCCAAATAATTATAAATAATGATTAATGTTATTTTATTAATAGTTTCTATTTAATTTTTTAAACTTATTAGACTCAACTATATGTGGAAACATTTAAATATCAGAGACAAACATAAATATTATGAAACTGCAACTAAAGCTCGCACGATGTACAATTTACCAGAACTTCCATATCATGCAGGTAATATTTTTAATTGTAAGAGTTTATTAGTTATAAATTATAGTAGATAATAATATCATAATGAATAAAACTAATTTAAATATCATAAATAGTTTCTAATAATATAATATAACTATATAATAAAAGAGTACAATATGTTAATATTTAATATTAAATGTCGAGGCTGCTACTAAAAAAAAAAAAAAAAGGTATTATATCAAATAGGTATTACAATTCAATTTATAATTACTTTAAAAACCGCAATACACCAATACATTTTTCTTATAATATATAATAAAAAGCTTCCTTGCTCAGTCTTAAGTCCAGTTTTCAGATTGTTTATAATATAATTCAATATTACATACAAATTTAAAATATTAATGTTATAAGTATCTAATTGTATAAATTAGAAATTTCAACTAAGTTAACCATAATATGTTATTCTACCTCATTGCAACCTTAGACCGATTTCTTAGGGGGAGCCAACTTATTATAGTATACATTATATATTTTTGGGAGAAAAACAAAATATTATGAGTGAGGAGAGAAGAACACCTTCACCTATCTTCTGATAACACTCCCAGTTCTACAGCATTATCACATATTTTTATTCTTCGTTACCAATAATAACGGTGTGTATTGGATAGGTGAGTACTGCAGAGTTACACATTTTATACGTGACTTAATGTACATACCATATAATTATATGCTTATTAGTAGTTTTCATATATTAAGAGCTTCATTTAAATGTATACAAATAATTATAACGATATTGAGCTTACGAACTTAAGAATGACTTACAAAGACGAGCAATTTATTCATAGTCCAACTAATTCTCATACTGCAGGGTTTGCAGAAACCATTCTGCAAACACCATCTCCTAATTACGCCTGTTACAGCTCTAGATGAAAAGTTCACGAACATGTTTGTCAGCCAATTCCAATAATTATGTATTCAGTTTAATACAAAGTTCAATGTAATAATATATTTAAATATCTTATAATGAAACATATTACGTACAATTTTTATTTTTAAGATTAACCTATTATTATTATACTTTATAGCAGCGGTTCCCAAACTTTTTTCCACTGTGCTCTTTTTAAACCAAATTCAACAATGGTGTTCTGCTATGAATATCACGAAAGACTGCAGAACAAAAAAAAATTGTATACATTTTAAATTATTTATTATGAGCGTAGACCGCGGTGCCCCTATAGTGTACCGTTGTGCATAGTTTAAGAACCGCTGCCCTATATTGTATACTAGGAGCAAATTTTTTAACAGAATCAAATGCTATTATTTTATTACAATATTTTTTTTTACTATGCTTGTCATGATAAGAGCTTGAAAACTGACGAGACAACTTGACCGGAATACGTTTTGTAGTTTACATGTTCATTGATTTTTTTCACTACATCACATTGTATACGCATGTAAGGTCAAACTAGGTATTTACTCGGTAAAGATGTATGTAATACGCTCAGGTATGAAAATGTACATTATGTATTAATGCAAAAATTTAGTTTGGAATGAAAACTTTATTATAATCATAATAATAAAATCTATATTATTTATCTAGAATTGATATGTAACTATTAAAATTTAAAAGGATTTAGCATCTATGTAGGTATATGATGATATAGCAAAATACATTTTTTAATTTAATTTAATGAAAGCGAAAAAAAAATTAAGTACTTAATTAAAGTTTTAAAATGGAAGGTTATGTTTTTGTATTTAAATAATTTTAGCCTTAAAATACATACAACATAAATTATCAAATACCAAAAGACTCTCTGAGCACAGAAATCAATTTTCGTATCACTGATGTTAATATTAAAAAAATATGATTCCAATTTTATCATTTAGAAACTTAGGAATTATGTTGTCATTCTAACAATATTCAGCTCTTAATTCTTATTAGATAACACTATAACAGTAAACTATAGGTATGTTATTGTCTATAACTACGCTCCCAAAGCATCCAAATATATTATATAGTTATAATAGTTATATATTGATACTTAATATACAATACAGATAGCTTAACAATTAACTAATAACAGTAATAACTAATAAATTGTTTTTATTCAGATAATTTATGAATAGTTTTTATCATAATGTTTCAACATGTAATTACCTACATTCAATAATCAATACATTTTATTCTTGTTATATAAATATGACATTGTTATTATTACTTATGCCTATATCACAATTTATAATATTTCATTTATTTTATATCGATATTCAACAGATAAAAATAACTAGGTAAGTGAATATTCATAATATTAATTTTATCGGGTATACTGAGTAAGTATTACTGATGAGTGATAACCTATTCTAATAATAATTATCATTATCATTATTTCGAACGTAGGTATATAGACATATAGTCACAGTGACATAAACTCTTTCTTTTAATATTTTTTTTCAATTTGAGGACTGCATCTATCAAATATACTATACTACCTGCTCTGTGAATTTAAGTCTTTGTGTATATAGGTTATACCTGCCACACATTGCTTATTTTAATAAAATCCGCTTAGTGTACTACTAGCCATTACGAAGTAAAACTCTACGTTTCGAATCGCTTGCAAATTCGGTTTTACTTAAGACCGAATGAAACGGAAAAAAAAAATGTCTAAAATTATATAAAATATAGGTTATATAATTTCGCCTTACCTAGTTACCTACCCTACTACGCCTATGTATGCAATGTACATATTCACCCTATAAAATAATATATCATAAATTATAATTATTATTACCTACCTACCCAATACAATATACACCCGTTAGTGAGATACCCTGCACTTATATTACGCGAAAGGGTAATGTAGGTACTAGGTAATGCGTATACAATAATAATACGATACATACATATCATATTATATTATATAAGGAAAGAGTTTGTCGCGTTCGCGTTTACCCCGTCGCCTCTAATCCACACCGTTCTTCACGACCCCGATATAACCTATTACACCGAGCATGGTTTTATTTTCCCTCCACCTCGGGCATATCAGCCACGAAACCCTCGGAATACTACATAGACGACCAACGCCTACCGCTCCCGCGCTCTTCGACCAAAAATCCATACAGTATATTATACAGCAAACACAGTGGAGTAAGGGTGATAAAGGTGCTTACCACTTAGCACCCTGAATTCTACTACCACGAATCCTAGGTACTTTTATCATGATATTGTTTTGAATAATTTTTTTAATATTGAAAATATATATAAATATGTTTGTGTATTAGGTATATTATAAATAGGGGAATTTTTTTTTAATAACGCGAAACAACCTTTTCGAAATATTCTTTTGGAAAAATATTAGATACTACCTATACTTACATGCAACTCTAATATTTCATATCGCGTTTATTTTTTCAATCTTGTGTTTGTCGGACGTTTGTTAATCCATACAAATATTATAAACTCTTGATTTTTAAATCGCAACCTATATTTTTAATTTTAAAGCCTGAAGCAGGATATTTTTCTAAAAAAATAAATGAAAATCTCAATAAAATACAGATAAGTATAATAACATTATTTATAATTAGCATTTAGACTATTTACAGCATTTAGGATTTTTCGCATATTATGCGCATATTACGTATATACTCCCAAACAGTCACACACACCTGAACACGCTCACCGGGTGAGTGGTGGTGGCGGCGGTGGTGATGGTGGTGCGACGTGTCGACGGCGTCTCGGCGCCGTGCGGTCGAAAACCGATGGATTGGCCGCGGCGGCGGTATTGATTCCACTGGCGCGGCGGTGCGCGCGAACACCGCCACTGTCGCCTGAACCACGCGCGCCTGTGTCGGCCGCCGGCGTCGGCGTCTGTGGCGGCGGCTACCCACGCGTCAGCCGGCCGCGCGCTCTTCGAACAACCCCCTCGCCATCCCCAATATACGGCTTCCCCACAACCAAACACACACGTATATACCCGTTATTATTATTATTATTATTATTACGTTCGCACGCCGCCACCGCGGTGGTGTGACGGTGATGCGGGCGCAAACGCACACCGAGAAAAGACTTCTGGCGACACCATCACCGCATGTGTGTGTGTGTGTGTGTGTGTGTGGGGGGGAGGGTGTATATAGAGCGACCGTATAAACGTTTCTCGCTCCTTTTCCGTTTGTTGTCCTTCTGCGCGCGTTCAGCCCTGCCCGCGGGGTGGTTTGCTGTACCGTTCCGCCGAATCTGACTGACGCAGTCGCGCTCACCAGTAAGTTAGTGGATATAGTACGTCTGTCGGTGGTGCGCTTGCGCGCGCGCGTGTATCTCTTATCTGCGCGCGCACCGCGATGTGTATATACGTGACAAACCGGCAACCAGCAATCAGCACGTGCGCGCAAAAGCTCAATACGCTCCGCTAACGCTCCAAGACGACACATACCCACGATATTATGCTTACACGTATCCGCGTACAACTGTAACACACCACACATCCACGCCTACCCACACCTATCATATTCGCGTGCACGTAGAATAATCTACGTATACCTATATTATACCTATATATAACATTATGCATGTCGTTATTTAAAGTAATTCGAATTTTCCCCGTCGAATACGACGGCCGTATTGCTGCTGCTTGGACGCGTCATTATTCGTCATAATTATTCAATAGAACATCATAATATTATGATGTACCAATGAAGAATTATCGTTATTATTGATTTTGATTTAACCACGATCCACGATGAAAGTCCAGCAGTAACACCGCAACATTTGTTTGGTTCTTCAAACGGAGAATTGGTAATATTACGATTTACTATTTATAGGTACATCAAAGGTACACTGACCTTTATTTCAAAAATCGTTATCAAAACTCCATTTTATTCACTTATTAAGTTAAATAAATACTTAAAATCATAATGATATAACCCGTTTAGTTCATCTTGGCAACCGTTAAGATTTGAAAAAAAAACATTGGCCTAAAAATTATATAATATTGAAAAAAATGATCTCATAAACGAAGATAACGAGTAGGATAGTAACATTTTTTCAATATAATATAGTTATTGGACCACTGCAGTTTTGTTTTTAAAAACATCTTAACGATTTCCTAATGCCAAGATACATACTGGAGACTGGGCGGGTTATACGTTTTATACATGTAGTAAGATTAATTGCAAGTTGCAACACTCTTTAAAAAAATAACTTATATATTACGTATAATATAATAGTTATTTAACCCATCAATGAAACAAAAACTAATCAATATCCTATTTCAATTAAGTGTTTACTCGTCGAATACCCAAATTATAGCAATGTTCGCATATGATATCAAATTTTATTAAATTTAATTTAATACTTATTTTTTTATTAATTATTATATAAATATTGGACATTTTACCGTAATTTAATCTCTTGTAATTCTAAAGATTTTAATAAATTTTAAAATGTTCATAACAAATATTATTTTCATTGTATTTATAGTTTATAGATATATTTGTATTTTTTTTATAAAATATTGAATTTTAACTGTTGAGTTTATGAAAATAAAGATTTATTTTGTACTTTCTCAGTCAAGTTAAAAAGACATCATACACGCTATGTTGTAAGTTGTTTCCGTATTACAAAATAGAAAATTTGCGTTCAGAAATTCTCGAAAGAAATGTTGTTATAGATTTAATATTAGAATAAATTGACTCATCATCGAATTTAAGGTAAGAACTTTGTCTAAGTTCTTCTTTTATTGATGTTTTTTTACAATATTTTTATTTTTATGGGTGTTATGAGCATTTTTATATTTTATATTTTTAACTTGCTTAAAGGTTAAAATATCGTAAAACTATCAATAAGATAATACAGATAATGTTCTTACTTTTAAGTTTGTTAATAGGCAAATTATTCTAATATTTAAGCTAACTACAAAAAATTGGAACTGTTGTACGGACATTTTAATTAGTAATATAGGTAACGGGCAGTAATACTTTAGAATACAAAAATAACATAGCTGGTACCTACGAAATTTTAAAATTTTACAAGAAAAGAGTTTCATTTGAAATATAATATTCTTCAACCATAATATTACGAGTATAATGTGTTAAAAAAGTACTACAATAATTACTATAAATTTCATGACTGTATTTATATAAATCAAATGAGTTAAAATATAAATTGGGCTTATACCAATATTCAAATTTCAAAATGTATGCAATTTAGTACTTATAATATTTATATTTATTTTGTGTTAATGTGTTGATTGTAATACCTATAGTATTTAATATTGATTTGACAGTTCATTTAAAAGTATAGTATTCATAAATACTAAAATATTCATTATTGAATCACTTAAGTAAGGATAACATTTTATTTCAAAAGATAGACTTTTCTTAATTTTACTCTAAGATAACAGATTACTAATTAATTCAAAATAAAATAAAGAAAATATGTTAGTTGTGAATTATATATAATAATAATAATATAATATATAATTAATTAATATTATTTCACTGATAAAATAAAAATTATCCAAAGTAGTTAGAAGATAATAATATAAATTAGTTTATTTAATTCAAATTTATTTATTACTCTCCGAATAGAATGATGTAAAATGCAATGCACAAATTAAAATAGTTTCTATTACCTATGACGAAAGTACAATAAAAATGTACTATAAAATAAAATTTTGAAACTTTTAAAATAATTATGTATGAGTTTAAAAACATAGACGTTATTAAATTCAAAATGTATCAATAATTCATCAATAATTTACTGTTGAAGAACTTATTATTGTTAAGTTATTATTTTTTTAATTCATTAATAAATTTGTTTAATTTTTAGAAAATGATCAAGAAAAATTAACACGTACATTTACAAACAATAGAAATACTACACAACCTAATACCTCCAGTGGTTCAAAAGTAGTTGGGAAACTAGTTAAAGTCCAGTTTTCAAAATCATGTACTACACCAATCATAACGCCTCTGGTAAGTAGTAATTTTTTGCCTAAATATTACAATTAAAGAATAAAATATAATCAACTATACTTTTAAATTTTACTAGCAAGTATAAAAAAAATGAATATTGAAAATATTTATTAAATGTTTTTTAGATGTCTATAACCTATATGTGACAATATATACCTATATTAATACTACCTAATCATTTAAATTATTTGATCCTTAACGTTATTAAACAGTAACTCTATTATGTAACTGGAAAATATTTATAATATTTCATAGTCAGTTATGTGGAGGTTTGTATTACGATAATATATTAAAGAAGTATTTTAAATTGTATTAACATTTATTACACGATTAAACGATAAAGTATTGTATAGTGATATTATTGTAAACAATATTCGTATAATGTCTTATGGCTATAATAGTTTAAACTTAATATTATTTATAAAACTCAAGAATATTTTCATAATATACTTATTTTCATTTATTTATATACAATATACTTATCGACATGTATTTAATGGATGCTTCTAAAACCAATCGTGATAGATATATAGACTAAATCTAAATGACAGTAGGTTGTTTAATGAAAATCTATATAGCAACTATAACTCTCCGAGATAAAATTATATAATTAATATAGTTGTTGATGCAGCAGAATAAAAACTATTTAAATGTATTATATATATTTTTTCTATATGAGGATGCTGCAACCCCGTGTGTTGTCACTTATTTCTGTCTTACTCAAGCGTAACAGGATAAACATAGGTATATATCGAATTATTACTGTTTTCATAATTTATCTTAGAGAACATTTATATTTGCTCTGATCCAGATTTTATTTTCTTCCAAAAATTCGATAATATGTAAATCTTCTATAATATTTAGAGATTTTATTGTTATGTATGTGTAAGACAGTGATAACAACACATATAGGTGAAACCCGAGCGGGAATGTTAAAGTTTGATCTCCTTACGACTTCTTTTTTTTTTTTTTTACAAATCTATATAATGTATTTGTTAGTAGTCTCAATGAATATCGTTAATGTATACAATATAGTATAAATGTATAATATATTTATTTTATTAGTGTTAGGTATTAGTAAGTAAATAATGAATTCAACGTTTAGTGATATGGTGATAGAAACCACTATCGTTCAACTGTACAACATTTCCACAGAATAACATAATAATGAGATATATATATTATATATATATATTTATTAAAAATAAAATAACTATTCGATTTTAGTATCTACTACCAAGGTGTACTGCTTTTTATTATACAGTGAGCACTGATTTAGAGTCGACTATAGAACACGTTTGTAGATAAACATTGTCTGGCAAATAACATTTATGTCACAAACAAATCAAACTTCAAATACATATTTTATTTAAAATGTCTATCATAATAGTCATTTTGCTCTTAAAATTGAATTATATACGGTAGTTATACAATTTATTTAAAAGGTTTGTAGATTTTTCTACAAAACATTTAATTTCTATGTATCAAATAATTAATAAAATATTGACATGAAGTTTTGTTTTATTTATTATTTATAATTTGAATCTTTAGTAAAAGAGAAATCTATAAAATATTTAGTATAAACGTAATTTTTTAAAATTAAATCATAAATTAATAGCTGTTAGGTTATTATTGAAATATACATATTAAAAGTAAAGAAATATTTTTTATTTACTAGTGTTCTAAAGTTGTTTTTTTACTAACAAAACATATACAATGTACAATTTGAGATTATAACTGTCTTAATAATTGAGTTTTTATTAACGCGTGTTATTTTTCTAAATGTATCAGGTATAAGTAACTTATAAGGTGGGTGACTTTACGGTTGTATTCAAATTATCTTTAAATTTTTTGGTGGTTCAATTTGTCTCCAATAAATATAGTCAATCAACAACTTGAATATATTTTTATTTTAAACAATAACTTCATATTTAAAAAAAACTCGTTAAACGTCGGATATACTTACCTTAATTTATTTAAATTATTAAAACATTCATAATTTTATATTATTTACTAATTTTTTTTAAAAAAACAAAATTTAAATACGTTAAAATATATAAAAATCCTTATTTTGCTATAATAATGTTCATTTTATATTTTTTTGACATACAAACATGGATGATTATTTTATGCTAATCTAATCTTCACCGATAATCAGTAAACAACAATATACGAAAATAAAAATAATATTTTCCAAACGTATCACAAATAATACCGTAATAAAATCAATATAATAATCGATACTTACCTATATTGATTTTTAATATAGATATGGGTATAGAAAATAATTGAAGTATAGTAGGTACATCTAATTAGTTTAATTGAGTTTTAGGCAATTCGTATAAAATTAATTAACCTACATAGATTTGGGAGACAATAATTCTGGTGCACCGAACTTTTCATTGGTATGGAAAGTTCATTCAAATCAACAGGTAGTAGTAGCAGTAATAGTAGTAGTTACGGCGGCACCAACCACACGCGTACAATGCTGATTATTCTCTCTCTCCCTGACTGTATCTGTGTATGTTATGACAAAGAAGGGGGTAAGACCCATTGCTAAGGTAGACAACAGGTATTTTTCAGTCCATTTGAACTATAATATGATTTTATGAATATTTAGTATATTATTATATATATTGATAAGATTTAACAGATATAAAACTATTTATTAATTAATTTCTCATTTTTTTATCTTTGTATCGTTGCAGTTGGTATATATTTTTGAAAATAAATTGTTGTAACAAATACGATGTATTGTTTTAATGGGTAATATTTGTTTTTAAACTTTTGATTTCATTACTCACAACTCTAAGTTTTTATTAAACATACGGGGTATAAATTATATAAAAATTTGATAATATAGGTTGCAAGAAAATGTATTAGTAAATCATTTGTAAAATGTTTTTCCTTATAAAAGTATAAAATTTATTCATAATGATTTTTTTAAACATCCGTAGATATATTAAAACATTCTGTAGATTTAAATTGTATATTATGAATTTTCTTGCTTTTTATCAGTTTGATTACATTTTTTAAAGAAATAAGTGAATCCCGATTCCCGGACTATAAGCGGAAATGGCAAAGGAAGAAACTCGATAAAAAAAAACCCCCTTCTAAACTGTATATAATTTCCGTAGAAAAGACTGTAGCAATTCATTAATACATCATCATTTCTTTTTATAATCATTATATTAGTAGGTACTAAATTTTTTTATGTTTCAGTTCATGTTTAATATTTTTTCCGTTGATACTTTTTAAATCCCAAAATTGACGTTCCTGGTATTATAAAATATAGAATAAAATAAGTTAGATGCGCCCATTTCAGTATTTCATTGCTTGTGAATGTGTTACCAAGATATATAAAACAACTTTAAATCATTCCAAACTTTTACATTCAGTTCGTATTATTTAAAAACAATAATTATATACTGGCACTAATTTTAAAACATTTTTTTCTGTCATATCAAAATTTAATTATAGCCTAAATATGGCATAGTGATCTTTTAAATTTTAAAACATGATATATGATCATATGAATTTTATAAAACTAGAGAAAAAAAATCAATGTTTTTGATGAATCCTTATAAAATATTATATGAACATCGTAACAACCCGAAACTGTATAATTCTAATAAAATTATGGCTGTTATACTATTCATAAACATAATATATATATGTATAAGATTATACGTATATGGTATAAAAAAAGTTTTGATACCTATATTAACTTACTAATGTCTTCGTTTATATATTTTAGTTAACACGGTTTAGGTAATATGTATATTTAATTGAAATGTATGCTAACAAGTAACATTTTATAAATATAACTCATTAGTCATAACTCATAACACTATAAAATCCAAATTTAATTAAATAATTGGTACCTGTACTTTGTTTCCTCCATGTTATAAAATTAGTAATAACTAAATTAAATAAGAAAATTATCCGTTATATTATCAAAATTAATTTTAATATACATAAATACTGTCACACGCACACTGTTATACCTATATACGAATATACGAGTCTAATTGATTACATTATGTACATTTAAATAAATTAAAAACCAATAAGCTATACCTACCTACTCCTGATTAAATTTTTATTAATTCAAGAATAAGAGTATCTATATAATAAATATAATATTATATAAATAATATATACTACGATAAAATTTGTATAAAATTTGCATATTTATTTAGTTATTAAAAAAAATATTATACATTGTTCATTAAAAATGTATTTTTAACATTATAATATACTTAACGTGGCGTAACTCTGAACATTAATATAATATGGTTAGGCATATTTATAATATACCTAATATTAAAATAATAATTATATAGTAATGCGATTATATTTTGAAAAAAAATATTTTAACCTACCGTATTAATAAAATATAGGTATCAGAAAATAAATTACCAATACTGATATAAATATGTAGGTATAATAAAATATTTTTAAAAATATAGGCTAACAGGACTCCATTCAAAATCGTTTATCGTATATGAAATTATTTATCATTGAATTAAACTTTAACATATCCGTTATAGTGAACTACTCAATTATTAAACACACTCAAGTACACTTCCTGAACAGCAGAGTGACTACCTACCTCGTATTTTTTTTTATATATATTTATGAAATTTTGGGAAAATATTTTCCTAGAACAAATAGTAATAGTGTAGTGTTATCCTGCTTTAGCGGTCTAAATAGGTAAATCTAAAACAATAATTTAACATTCTGGAAGATAATACGATTAGTAAAAGACTAGTAAATCTGGATTTAAAACATTAGCGCTATCTGGGAGTGTTTTTAAATCAACTAAAAATAGCTAGTTAGGTATATTAAGAAATGTGTCAAAAATTCGTTTCAGTAACGCAACAAGTTTATTCAAAAAACGTCTAACGTATTTAGATTATCGAAAAAAAATGTATTGTTTTGACTGATGATAGTTGCTTATTGCTCAACCGGCCACGGCCCACGACGATAAAATTATTAAATTATCTGATACTCTGTCCACATAATATCTAAAATACTGTAATATCAATTACAATTGAGACAGAAAAAACTCTCTATAATTAAAAAAAAAATGTGTAGTTATACAAACGTTCACCATCGATGCAAAATACATGCCGATCATCGGTGACGAAATATATGAGTGGATGAGAAAGAATAGGGGACTCTTATATTGACTAAACACACACTGAAGTGAACAAGAGAAGAGCCCGGGGTATGCTGAACGGAAGAATCCTTACAGGTGCTTGTTATATAGCCCCCGTGTATGTATTCCGTATGTCTGTATATATAAAGTTTATACATTAAACATATATATGTATATTATATATATAGAGGGGTGGTGGGGAGTTTGGAGAAGGGAAGGGATGATATTGTGGAGGTCGGTGTAGTAGGTGAGGTTTACTGACCCACGGCACCGTATTGATCACCGCCCCCTCAGTGTGGCTACCAACCCTTCGGGGTGGTGGTGATCTCCCTTATCATCGACACGAGTGGTCGCACGTCAACGTATTGATCCCCCACTCCTTAAGTTCCTCTGTATGTACTTACTTATATTATATATATGTATATATATATATATATATATATCAAAGCCTTACAATGTTATGTAGGTACTGTTGTGAGGTTCTGTACAGAGTTTTTCGACTTCGATCGAAAATGTGAATTGTGATTCTTATTTGACACCAACAATTCTCTTACATTATACATTCATATTTTAGAATACATTTTCCCACAAATATAATATACCATATCGATATAATTCAAGTTTTGGTTAATGTTTTGTGTTAGCAATAATAAAGCTATTTTACTTAGAATTTTATAGAGAATTAACAAAAAAAAAAATTACTAAGGATGGTGTATTCAGTATTGAAAAATTCGTATTATACAGAAAATAAAATTGTGTGAGAAGGAAAGATCATAAGTAAATCAACTTAACATTTTTATCTTTAATAAATACATTTTGCTAATTTATCATTGTTAAGATGATGTTATCATAAAAGTGTTTGGCATTAATTTTAATAAAAATAATGTAACTCTTTGTGCATAATGTATATAATATAATATGAAACATTGTTTTAAAAAAATTTTTCGAGTATTTGGGGTGTCTCGATTGTGAATATTCGACCATCCTGTATATAAGTGTCTGAGTAGATATTTAATTATTAATTATATTAAAATATCTTATAGATTTAGATATATATGAGTAGTGAATACCTAGTTAATAATTTTAGGAAAAACTTGGGATGAAAAAATCATTATCATTGTCATTATCTACTGGATATTCATATTCTATATATCAAAATTTAACAAAACTATAATAATATAGAAGTAATTTAATTCCAACACAAAATACGCAAATGTATATTATACAAAAACATAAAAATTCTAAGTACAAAAGTGTATTATATTATAATATGTATACAATATATAAGCCGTACTTATTCAAACATGAATAATTGTATAGGTTAGGGAATTAACATATTAAAACTTTATATAACTAATATAAAAGTTAATTTAAAGATATACAATAGGAGCACTTTTTATAGAATTATTATTTAACGTTTTAAAGTATTCATTGCTATAATTCAACATCTATCAAACTAAAAAGTAAAAATAACAAAAAAAAAATTAATTATATACCTAATTATTATATTAATATTATTTTATTTCTGTATATTATTGTTGGGATTTGGGCTGAATTGTTTAATTTGTTATAGGTTTAAATAAGTATTGACAATACTTTTTAGTACTTACCTACTTCTCCGATTGCGATTTCAATACTAAGTAAGTTGATATTTAAGCATTTTGCGCTCAAAAATGTTGAATTCAAGTACCTATAGTTCTATACATTTTTAGCGCAATTTTTTGGAAATTTTCAAGTTTTTATGCAATATATACCTATACTAATTTTTAAAAACAAATATTTTCAAATTATTATATAGATACCTATTTGGAGATATAACAACAAGAAATATCTTAACTATTTCTTTACTTGCGAAACAACATGAAGGTTGGACTGGAATCCTCAAAATATGAACACAATTTATTTTTTTCAGCTTGATAAAATTAGTGTAGAGATTTCATAAAATAATAAAACAACATACGTTCAATGGTTATTTTATCTAAAGTCTAAAGGAAATACTTTTTTAATAATTCATTAAATAAAAATATAATGATTTTTTTAAGTAAATTGTTGGTATTTTTATTGTAACACAATTTTACTATTTATCATAATTTTTATGCAATTGCAAAATATTATGGTAACTTCAAATTTTAACGTTTATAATTTAAAACGCATTAAGTTTATAATGATACAATGCAACTATATCAAAACATCAGGTATAATCTTTTAAGTAGATATTATATTATTATTATGTTAATCTATTATATTAGATAACTTTTAAGCCATTCTATCAATTACTATTTTAAAATGTGTCTTACTTATTTATAAAATTAGCTAATTTGAGTTAATCTAGCTATAGGGCGCAACGATGATTTTTCTAGAGGAATTGATACAAATTTGATCATATACTGTCTCAATGTAAAATTTCGATATAACATGAACATTGAACGTTAGTGCTTTTCTAAATTTATTAATTTATTAAAAAACTAGATATTCCGCAAATTACTTACGTATAACATTGGATAGTTATTATTATTAATATTTTTGTTTAATTTTTCTCACTCCCGGCAACGCAACAACACGTGAAACTGTGAAAGCGACAACCATAGTCGGCCCAAATGGCACACCCACTTGTGTTCTTCACTCGTATCTCCACAACACATGCGTTCAACTCGCTCGCCTTATATTATGTATATTTCTAATAAAAAAGAAAAGAGAGAAAAAAACTAAAACATAATAAGTCTATTGTCGTAGCTGACTTTCGAACGCACACATAGTACCGGAGGGGATTTCTGAAAAAAAAATTAAACACATCCTTGCCTCTATATTATGTATATATTCGTATACTGCAGCTGACTCGTTACTGTGGAAAGTACAGGCTATTGTTCATCATCTATGACTCTATGTGTAAACTAAATATTTGAAAAATTCAGAGAATTTTAAAAACACTATTACAATTTTTCCAATACGTCTGGCTTTAAATTAATAAAAATCTTCTTTTATTTGCGATTATGATTACTTAAATATTATATTATACCTAATACCTTATACCTATATAATTTTAACTAAAATTTAAACCATTTAAAACCAAGAAATATTGCATAACCGTCAAAGTTTAGGAACCTGCAGTTAACCGGATAAAAATAAAACAATGGATCTTTATTATATATATATATAAATATACAGGCAATACAAAGTAGAAATTATACAAGAGTATGGTATCCAAAGTATATATACTAAACAGATAAATTTGATATCATCTAGTCTAGATTAAAACCTAAAGGGGCCGATAATTGAATGTGGGCCCCCATCAATAAAAAATAATACATTCGACATTCCTAAATATTCTTACCCTGATTGAATATTATAATATTATAATATTAATACACCGTATTTGACATTGGTACACACATAACTTTATAATTAACCACTGTTAAAAATAAAACTATAGTAATGTCACCACTGATTAATTTATGCATATATATTCCGTAAATTGAATCAATAACACTATTATCATTAAATTAATTTTGTGTAAAATATAAAATTGTTACTTATTATTTAATAGTATATAATTTCATAGATTGAAACCACTTAGTTATTCTTTTAAAGTGAAATTGAACAAAACAATATTATTTATTTATATAAACATTAAATGGACCATCGACGCATCAAATTATAATTTTCAATAAAATAGTATAATTTAAAAGTTAAATTTATTATGCAAAAAAATAATTAAATACATTTATTTTCATTAGCACGTTTGCTGAAAAAAAAATCAAACAATTGAATTAATAACAAATTATTCTTTAATTATATTGTGTTATATCTATTCCCGCGAAATATTTTTTAAATATATATTTGAAAGATCAAAGAATCATGTAATTATTATACGCTTTAAAATAAAGTTGCAGTTCATGTTTTACTTTTTTTTCATCTCTATTCAACTAAGGTGTTTTTATGTTTCAGACAATATTTATCGCCTTATTTTGATATTATATACCATAAATTAATATTTCTTGCAAACAGATATACCTAATAGTAAATTGAAAAAATGAATTTAATACTTTAGAAAAAATTACAATTTGCAGGGCTCTTAAAATGGTGGACCTTGAGAAATGAACTTCGGTTCTCCCCTCAATCTGGATCTGATAATCACTAATCATTATAAAATATATAAACCTTTAAATTTATTAATAGTAACTTATAAGCTCTATTTTGTATAAATCATACGTAAGTCTTTTCTACTTCAATTATGATTTATTATTAATAATATTGTGTGATTGTATTTTTAAAAAAAAACATTTTAATTATGATAGTATTTTAATAATTGAATTTAGATATATTAAAGTATAAAGCAGCTATAGCAGTTTAATATATCATGAATACAAAAAAAATTGTATTGTTATAAGCAAACTAGTTTTGAGGATAATGAACTACTAGTATAGTCTTTTTTAAAAGATAACTGGTAGGTATCTCTTTACAATTCATATTTCAGTATACATCATGATTAATTAAATGTCATGTTCTTTTATTCATTAAAGTATTTAATGAATTTAATATAAAAATTAAAAATTATATTTTCATCAATACTTTACTTGAATTTGTATGAATTATTTATCAACTTTATAATACATTTATAATTTTTTGATAACACAAGTCATTTTATTGTACTTCAGGTTTAGGTATGTTAAATCGAGTTTTTAAGAAACATCGCTAATTTATTATTGTACTTATTGATTACTATTGTTAATAATAAATTAAATAAAGATGTTTAAAATGTTTAAATCATCGTTACGATATTTGTAAAATATATTGTTTTCTATCATGTAGTATATAAGTATTTAGTAAAAATATTTCATAGGCCACATCATTTTTTTTTTTTTTAAATAAAAATGCTCATAACACTTTTAGACGCGTATTGTTAATTGTATTATTATTATTATTATTATTTAGTATTATTAACTGTTAATTTAAACTTTTATATACCTACTCTGTAAATTATTTAAATATATAATATATAGATGAATAATTGAATTATCACCGCATGAAAATTTAGTCAAATAACTACTGTTGCTAGTAGTAGAATGGTCAGAATATTAAAAAAAAAAAAAATTAACGGTAATGTAATGTACACCTAACCTAACCTGGGATTGCTGCAGTCTGCAGGTAACGGTTACTGTTCAGTAAGTACGATATGGGCTCGTTTCTATTGTTCTGTAACCAAATACACATAACTCTTATTCGTCAGCTGATTGTCGCAGAAGTCAATATTATAAAAATTATCACCTTCGACGCATTTAGGTAAACATATTGCACCGTATAGTTCGTAATGATATTAGTGTTACACAGTTACGCGTACAATAAACTTCCAGCATACGGCGTAACGACTAACGATACGTAGGTAGGTATTATCTCGGTTAGGCTGCAGGCAGGTCATACTAAACATGTACACTATATGCATCTGAGTTCAGACGATAACGATTAATGGACCGGACAGAATTAAATTAAAATATCTACCTATATTCTACCTTATATACGTGTAATATGAGCGATAATTTTTGTTGTGCTAGGTTTTGTCGAAGAGCTTGCAACTTTAATTGAAGTAGGGATAATATTCGGACAAACGAGATTCACAAATGACAGTGTTCAAATTAGCAACTAATAATTAACTAGTTATAATAATATTATTTCGAGAAAAATTTGTTTAAGTAATTCCATTACCACTTATCTACGTCATAACCAACCTATATTTATCTTTCGTTTTGAAAACACAAAACAAATAACAAATCGACCGTGCATATTATATTGACAAATAACGAGAGTTACAACTGTTAAATAGCAATGGGTGAAGTATACCAACGTACGGTTACTCTTTTAATAAAATTGGCATTAGTTAACCCAATTGTTATCATTTTTATATATATATATATAGTTTATAATATAATAATTATGATATAGCGAAGTATGTGCGTTTAACGCACTTGGATACGAATTTATCATTACAAAATTATGTTGACGAAAACATTGTGGCGCCATTAATTTCCCGGATCACCGACATAATATAAACATACCAATATGGCAATATTGTAGATATACCCACCAATACGCACGAGTATATTATTTTGTTTCTAACCTAATATTACGAATATTTACGAACTTAAATTATTATTATCATTTCACATTTGTACAAGCTGTGTTTATTTATTATTACACAGCGGTGTGTTGACGACTGGTACAAATAAATAAACAAACACAGTTTACATATTTTTGAGTTTGTACTTAAGTCAGTTGACCTTGGGTTTGATCAACATTCATGCATTACCTATTTCATAATTTTAATTTTAAAACATTATATAAGTTGGTAGTAATGCTACACATAAAATACACATCGACAGAGGAAAAAATGTCAAAAGGGTATAGGAATAATCTGATCGGCGTCACAATAATATGTTATTAGGACGATTTGGAGTGTAATGGGAACCATCACACTAAACTGTGTATGCATTTATAAAATAATTGGCCGTCTCATAAACAATTATAAGCAACGCACAGTGTGTTCAGTAACAATCACATATATGTGACACGTAACCGAGTATTGACACGATCAATCGCTGTAAAGTAAATATTAAAAAAATAAACAGCCCGCGCGCGTTCCGTATGTATGGGATATTGGCATATATGACATCGTAATTAACGTATATGGATTATAATTTTACAAATAAATAATATTATTGATTATTATATTTTGATGAATTAATTTAATACACGATTATATTATTGGAATCGTAAGAAAACGAATGCGTCACATCTTATATTCTTATTATACCTACCTACGTGTATAGATTACTTCGACGGAGTGTCGGAGTGGCGTGACCAATAGTTTGTTCGAATGATGTCAACACGTAATTATTACGATGATAAGATAAACGTTGTTTTTCATAGAGCGATAATTACATTTAATACTTATCCAGGGCCATAGATAATAAAGTAATGGTTTGGATATTCGACTTTATCGGGAGGAAATTTTTGGTCAGTGTAAACTTCCACCATATGAGCTAATATAATAGCTTATACTATGGTCGAAGAGTGAATATATACCCTATGGTAGACGGAGAAACCTCCCAAGAGCATGGATAATTATAGCATAGTATAATATTATATTATACATATTAATATTCTTTTTCGATTCACAAAAAAAACTACGACCCTATATACCAGGGGTGGCCAGCGAGAAGAGACTTGCGAGCCACCAAATATATTAATAAATATAGGAGAGCCAAAATGTAAAAAAAAAAAAGTCTTGATATTATTTTATAATACATAAATTAATATTAAAAAACATTTTTTGTAAAAATGTTACGATAAGATGCGAGACGCAGTTTGACCACCCCTGCCATATACTATTATAATTTATAAGTTATAACTTTTATATGTATACATATGCGAATCTTTATTATAAATGTCCAGGGCAGGACAGGTAAAAAACCTCCAAAACTGTACGGCAGGACAGGTAAAAAACCTCCAAAACTGTACAACGTACACACGTATTAACGTTCCCATCGAAGAACTTAATCGATTATCCTATAAAAACGCTGCGCTGACCGGGAATAAAAATTTGGGGTCCAGCGAATAGTCACCAAAGTGAAAGATTAAACCGTATTTTTCAGAGAAGCAAATGTGAAATTTTTCGTAACTCGCGTCGCAACGCTCGAGGAGTGAAACGAAACGTTTTTGCAATGTTCGCCCGCAACTGCGATCGTCTTGCAGACGTAGGTACTGGGAATATTTTTATACACTCGAAAACGAGCCCGATTCCCAATGGCCAATATATTATAAGCTGCAGGTGCAGTGGAAGTAATAATAGGCCCGTCTACGGCACCCGCGGCCGAGAGACGATTCCCCGTTGTAGCATTTCTATAAATACGCCGATGTAACCTTTATTTCATTCGGTCGCTGAAAAGACGTCGCGCTCGTCATTCGACCTTTCCGGCCGGGCAGTCTCGAATTAAATTTAAAAAAAAAAAAAAAAAAAACGACCGAACAGAAAAAAATTTGGTCTTTGGCAACTGTTGTCACGGCGTCGATAACCGTCACGACACGACATCCGAGGAGGAGCGTAGAGTGCGAAAATAAACAACAGAAAAAAAAACACTATTGACCGGAGTCGTCGGCCATGTTATAACGTCCATAACCGACGGCAATATTATTATGTGCCGCGGCCGTTATCACGCGAGCACGTGTGCTATTTTGGGCAAATACTGATAACGTGCGCCCGCGTGAAAAATATCACGATAACCTGAGCGACGAAATTCGTCGGCGGACCGGTGGTGGCGGGCGGACGGACGGGCGCGTGTCTAGCGCGACGGTCTGCGCGCGCGCTCCCTGCACGAACGGGTAATGGGGTGGGGTGGGTGGCGCGGGCGTGGCACTTAACGCGCGTAACAGCCTTGGGGCTCGTCTCCGCCGCCGCCGCCGCTGCCGCCGACGTCGTCGTCGTCGTCGTCACCACCACCTCCGACGTTGCGCCGCCGCACCGTGCGCGCCTCACACACGGTGTGTCTATCGCGGTGTCGTGCCGTACCGCCGCCACCGCCGTCACTCTACATTCGTCGCCGTCGTGGTCGTCGTCGTCGTCGCACCGGTGCTCTTCTCCGCGATCGTTTGCCGCGAAAATTTCGCTCGTATTCATAATATTATAAACCAATGTCGCCGAGTGGTATTTCCACAGTCCACTTAGTGCGTCTTTAATTTTTTTTTTTTTTTGTTTTATAATTATTTTTGTATGTGTTAATCTCTTCGCGTCGGTTTTCGCCCAATTCGGTGAAATTTCGGTTTCGAATATTTTTTTCGCGCCCAGGAATCGGTTGTCATATTCGACTTGTGTCCGACACCACAAGAAGTAAGTACACACGTCAACTACAATACTCTTTTATATTTTTGCCATTGCATACGGTACGATTGGAGACTTTCTAATATAGCAAGTGGGCAGTCGTAGGTTTTTTTTTCTTATTTAATTTTTAGTATTATCGACTTTTGACGAGTCGAGCCGAAAAATATTACGGTATATTACTAGTGTTATTTCGTTATTAAGTTTAGCAATGTATAAGTATTGTTTATTAACGATAGGTTTACTGGTGAGTGTGTACATACTACATGTACATATTTACTGTACATACCTATATGTAACGTTTTAATTTCTAAAAACAAACTTAATATGCGATTTATCGTAGGTATACGTTATTCTTTGCCGTTATTATTGTTGTATTATATACCTAGTATTCCATAATAATAGAAATTAAAATACGATTTATTAATTTATTGTTTAAAATAAAAATCTATGATTTTCTTTTTTGAAAGGCATTTTTAATTGATTAATTACTAAATATCTTATATTAAAGACAAAAATATTTATCTATATGTTTTTTAAGTTTTAAATTTGTTCGTATTATATTTTATAATGTTTGGTAAAATTTTGAATGGTGTTTTTTTTTTCGTTATCAATTTTTTATATAGTTATTCCATAAAATAAAAATCACATTTATGTAAATATAATATTCAGATATGACGAGAATGAAAAAATTACTATTTAATGATTGTTACTTGTTAATATAATTTCTCAAGTTTTAAATATTTCTATGTAGGTACCTACTAGGTACTTACCTTTTGGTTTGTAACTACTAGTTATTGAATATTATAAGATGCAAATAGTTAAGTACGAAATTTTATAAGCCAAATTTTTCCATTTTAAAAACGCATTACCTACTTTTGCTTTAACCGCCGGAATTAATATAAGTTTCAAATTCGTAGTTTCTTTTTTCCATAATGCAAATGTTAAACATACTATTAACGAATGACGAAAATCATTATTATTGTGTACTAATTAATGACTATTACAAAAGTACATACATTTATAAAGATAACCGAATTCCAATTTCCATTGAAATATTATACCTACTATAGGTGTATATAATTATTTATCACCTAATTCCAGTTTAAAATTGAGACATTTCCTGGGAAAACCATTTATATACTATTTAAAACAACTAGTGATGACGATGATTGATCATGAACCCCGGAGGTTTTCCTCAGTTTAAATATGGTTGAAAACATCCAGAAAACAAATAATCGTAACCCAATGATGAGTGAACCTGTGAACCAAATAATATTATTTTGAATGTATCCTGAATTCCCGACTACAACGGACAGAACAAATTTCAATTACACTCTTTGATGGTAAAATGTCCAATAACTTCCCAAAAATTACCATACTTTCCTTTATTATTCTATATAGTATACAACACTTAAAACTCCTTCAGAAACTTTCCAAAAAACTACAGAGGAATACATATAATACATGCAATGGATATATTATACTGTATTATACTACTTATAAATTATAATAGGTACACTTATTTTAATAATTAATTAATTATTTTTAATTTATCTTAATTCATAATATTCTGTTTATATTGGTAAATACGAAATATTATTTACGGCACATGTGACTATTTTAGATTCACACGTGTTGTGTGACAAGACGACACGTTACGTACGTGAACCTAACGAATACGAACGTTTTACCTTAGTATTGTTATTGTATTGTCAACAAGTGGTTTCTGCGTTACTGTATTAGACCGGCATTTATCTACCAGTACGATTTTTATTTTTTACCCAGAATTGTACATTAGAATATTTTATATTAGCCTCAAGAAAGTAAAACTAAAACGAAAGAGATAAAATTACGCATAATGTATACTTATCCATAACTAGATGTCTAGGTATACAAACATTCTGAAGTTGGTCAAATTCTAATAAACATAAAAAACAATAACAATTATTTAGTTATTTAAAAATTACTGATTGATTTATTTATATATATGTACGTACTTAAAAAATATTTGAGTTCAGTTAATGTGCTCAAATATTTATTCTAATGGAACAATATATTATTATAATTATTAACAATTTATGTTTATTGTTAATTAAGGAATATCTAAGACACTTCTAATGTAATATGACGTGTTAATCCATTATTATTAAAATTATATATCTTATATAATATAATCATTAATCGTAACATTTACTTTTTAGATTATAAAAACTATCAAATATTAAAAAAATATTGGTATATCGGTAACTGTTTCTTGTTCGACTAGCTAAATGTTTATTTTCATATTCACTTATTCATTGGGATATCAGACTCTATAGCACTAAAATCCACTATACTATGTATTAAAATTAAACCTAATTCATCTTGAAATATGCATGTTTTATAAAATAATATTACATAAAATCTAAGATAAAAGATAATAACCAATAAAGTTTTAGTCCCTGTTTTAATTTTAGTTAATAAATGTATTAGTTATTAGCGAGATTATTAACTAATATTGACTTATTAAATTTTAGATTTGGATCGATAGGTACAAATTATATTTCTAATTTTTTTTTTTTAAATAATACATAATAATATATATAGGTAATTATCTGAAAAACAATACTATTGAATTTATTATGTGTTCGTTTTTCTTTTATATGCAACCTTCTCATGATTTATGAAAAACGTTAGATAAATTTGTTTTCAAACATTTAGATTTTTTAAAATGCATTAATACTGTAGGAAAATTATTCTAAAAATCTAAAATACTTGAATACTTGTTACTTATATTATGCAAAAGTATAAAACTTTTAGTTCTATATTTTCAATAGTGTTAATGTATAAAACAAATGTTATTATGTAATTTATATATCTACATTCCTCAAAAATAGTAAATGCTATATAGCTCAAGACTTTAACTTCAAATGTGTCATTTTAGTTTTCATGGTTGCACCTTGTCTAGCTTATCCTTACGACCTTACCTCAAGTTTTGTCGTATATATTTTTTCATTTTTTTCGTATTGTACAGGCGAGGTTCACACAATTACACCAACGTAATTATTATTACTGTGATTGTGAAAAATATTTTCTAAAAACGATTCGTCTTATTAAAATAATAAAAATCCGCGATCAATGAGGAGCAGTGACGACTGTATAGCTTATTTTTTCCTAATCTTTTTCTTTTATCATAATTTATTTTTTATGTTTTAGCTTGGTATAAATGATTTATTATTCAAACATACTATTATATTCGTATAATATATAGTCAATATATTACAGCTATACTATAATATATAGTGTACACTTTTTAACAATAATTACGCATAATAATCCGTTGATTCGAAAAATGGGATATACTTGTCACGATGCAGCGAATGATGATTTCTATCAAATTTTTTTATTATTTATATTTTCTCACGTACAGTTGACAGGTGTTTATTACACTATTAATTAACACGATATTTGACCGTTGATATATCCACCACACCTTGTTTAATTAGAAAATATGTCATACTATTTTTATCGCAAAAGAAATTTTAATCGGTCGACATGTTTTATTGATGATAATATATTATTAATCGGAATCTTAAAGTAGCCTTGGTCGATGTACGCAGCACGGAGTGCAGATCATCCGATGCGATTATATTACATCACCTGTTTAATTTCGAACGGCGGTTAAACTGTTTAATAATATGATAATATATTTTGGCACCATTGAAAAACAGTCGACATTAAATCGTTTAATAAACATAATAATAATAATACCCTAATATACCTAATATACCTAATATAATGTTTAATATTATCCCCAATATTGTCCTAGTATCATGTATGTATTGCCAGTACAATAAGTAATAACTTATAGATACGTATCAATTGTGGTGTATATTTCGAAATTTTCGTGGTTAACTATTGGATTTTTAATTGCTTGATATTCAATTATACATATTTCATTGAAAAATTGTTATGATATTTAAAATTGAATATGTTACCAACAAATCAATATTCAAATTGTTTAATATATTACAATGTAATATAATGACACTATATGACGTGTTATCGTGGTAACGCCGAAAATTTATAACTATAACTATCATGATAAATATTTGACAAAGAGTGTTGAAGAGTAATTTTAATAATTGAGAGTTTATTCATGATAATTAATCACTCAGTTTCTTACGTTATCGTCAATTTATCGCAATAATAATTTTATATGTTCTTTGAATTAATTTGTATATATTTATTATATTTAAATATTATGTTGTGTTTAATATGACACTTTCAATTCTTTTAGTCTTTCAAACAAATAACCACGAGCATTTTACTGCGTTGTACTGTTATTATTATTTTTTGTTTCGTTTGTCCGTTAGACTTCCACGACTCCACGTCTATTTCGAATGATTATTATATAGGTATATTATAGTATTTATTTTGTTTTATCGTAACGGAGCCAAAGGTTATCATTTCGCCGTCTCCCTGACGCAGACATTTGTACATATTGGTGTAGTGATGATGCTTGCAACTAGTGAACACATACTAAATCAGAGTGCTTAAACGTGTACTGAGATATTTTGTGATATTATATTATTATGTCTGCCATAGTACCTATAACCATATTTATTACAAACTGTTCTATAGAATATTCTATATAATTAGATTTAAGATAAAACGTAACATTGATTACACACCCTTAACATACCACATTGGCAGTTACTGCTGTAGTACATTTTTTTGTTTTTATTTGTATTATTAATTATTATTATTATTTATTTATTTTAATATTATTATCGTCATGATCATCACCATCGTAATATAGTGATTAGGTATTTAGTATTCTATACTATACTATGTTAAACAACAGTAATCGGTATTATAATGTACAGATATATATATTTTATCGCATAGTAAACGTGTCTCACGATTGACGACGCGGAATTCGTATCATAAAATAATTTTGCTCACATTAAATTCAAATTAAGTACAATAGTGTGTATTAAATTTATTTTTTGCTATGATTTTATGAGTATAATATTTGTTTGATTGCGGTACAATTAAATATGATGGAAATTCGGTTCACAAAACAAAATCCAATTAAATCAAGCATTTTTCAATTTATTAAAAAAAAATTAGTGGGGGCCAATGGGAATAATGCGTGCTGCAAGAATGTCTGTAATAATTTATAAATTTGGAGATTTCATCCGAGTGAGGTCTCAAAATTAAATTTTTTTATTTTTACATACTGGATTTTAAATAATTTTTTAGGTACCTACTACCTATTACATTGCATAAAGTCCCTCGATTTTTGTATGCTAATTGCAGTAGTATTTTTGATTGCACATATATAACGGTGATAAGGATTGAACAGATTATTTCGATGCTATTAAACAATAATTTAACGTTTGTGCATTTGAAAAAAAATAAAAATACACCTAAATTTAGTTACGTAAAATTTACATTGGTCTATAAATGTTGTATATGTATCTATACGTTTTGCGTCGAACACTCTTTATACCAATAAGACGCGTATCCAAATTACCAAATCTGTAAATGACACGAATACAGTCCTGCAGTATATTGTATATCTATTTATTGAAAATCCAACTAGTGAATGCTTAAAAATAATCCAGAATCCAACGTTTGATGACAATTTTTATGTATAGAAACTTATTTGGATGCAGTCATAAGATGTTAGGTGTAACTTGTTCGAATATTTTTCTGAAAACGTTATGCGTTATAAGATTTAACGAGTGATCATATTATTCCGATAGAATACGGGAATATATTATGTAAAACAAATTTATTTTTATGTACTTAATATATTACGACTGACAGATTTTGAATATATTACTATGGCATGTATTGATGGATATTGTAATGGACACAGATATTTATTTTCCAATACAGTTATTTTTGTATACCAATATTGAACGTACCTAATCATAAGAATATTACTCATGGAACTATATTTTGAGGTTTGTTATTTGCTTGTTACAATTCAATTTGTAGAATACATATTACAAACCTTCATTATCATCAATTAACATTTAAATAAATAAATGTAATAGACAGAAATATGTAAATTTATAAGCTGTAATTATACGTGGTACAGGATTTTATTATATAGTGCTTAAAAATAATAAAGGTGTACTTAAGTTGTTAAGTGAAATATGTAATGTTGAATATGTATTTTACTGTATACTACTTTGGATTATTTATTAGTTAAGGTTATTATAATAATTATAAGTAAAAAAATAATTAGATTAATAAGTATAGTTAATAAATAATAATAATAGAATTTTTTTACGTAAGTTTTCATCAGTAATACGTCGCGGTGTACAAGCACAATGCACATCGACCGTACACGTTTATTACCGATAATACAAACAAATCGCATTTAAAATTCCTACCAGTGTATACATTTTAATAATAATAAATAATATATTATGAAGATACAATCATTTTACTTTTAAATTTAATATGTTTGTTGTCGACCTTTTATATGATAGGCAATCGGGTTAAAATATCGTTTTGTATATCGATTTACACAATAATAATAATTATTCTACCTTAAAGTAGTATTATATAATATTTATTTGAAACTTTCAAAATCATTTGTTTGGACGTGAACATGTAACCGAATAAAGACAATAATAAAAAAGCGGGCAAGTGGGTACCGCTCTGCTGTACATTATAGGTGCCGTGTGGATCACTATATATTGTAGGAGGGTTAAATTTGAATCCAATGATAATTATTATTGTATACAAAAAACGATTCTGAACGAAGATGATTTGTCAGCCTAGGATACAATTTTCAGTGGTTGGTGAAAAAAGCGGTTTATGTTTTAATGGCCTGAATACGTCAAAATTTAAGTTATTTTATAATTATTGTAAGCTAAACTTATGGAAAATCTCGTATTGAATTTTCAACTATTAGCTACTTATACAAAAATTTTTATGAATTATTCCTACAAAATAATTTACCTCGTAATTTACAAATATTCATGGTTTTGACGAATTTTTGTCAATATTTGAACTTCAAATGCTAATAAAAAAAAATTATGCCTATGTATTCTTATAATTTTTTAATCACTATAAGAATAACTTATGAGGAACTTTGTATTAAATTTTCAAGTATTTTGATAGCGCCAAAAAAATTTTATCGACACTTCAAAGATATTTTTTCAGGAAAATTGAAAATTTCAGTTGTCTATAAATAGCTCAAAAAAAGTCAAAATATTTTGAAAAGTAAATCACGTAAAGAAAACTCCAATCTAAATAAC
>VUJU01002687.1:0-15298 GCA_009835225.1 Aphis craccivora
AGGGTACAAATTGAAAAAATATTTTGTTTTGATCATATGAAATACACAGTTTTACACATTAGCACTACGCATGATGTCTGAGACTTAAATAATTACAAAAAAAAAAAAGTAAAATAAAATAATAATAATAATAATAAAAATAATAAAAGAAAAAAAACACTGTACAACAATGCATTTTAATATAAAGACCATAAAACAGTTATAGTCTATATTTTAAAAATATGTTTTTTTCTTTAATGAACACAAATTATTTGATTACACATTAATATCAATAACAATATACAACATTAAATCCATAAGTTCCGTAACGCTCTATCATATCTTCATACATCCATTTATCCCACTCCCCCCCCCCGGAAAATTATAAAATGCAGTTGAACACGATACTCGTTATAAACGTACGTATATATATTTAAAAAAAAAAACATTTTATTTTGGAATGTTTTGCTGTCTTTGGGTTTTTAAAAAAAAATGTTACGAGAACTGGAGATGAAAATTTGAGTTTAGCAGTTATTATATATATATATATATATATACTATAAATCGCGTTGTATGGAATGTAAATCGATTTTATCATTCCCCTTATACACAGGTTTGATTGCGGTCGAATGAGTACATAATACAATCAAAGCACAATCTTCCTCTCTATATATATTATATATAAAAAAAAAACAACTACCTAATGTCGTAATGATATGATTAGAGTTTAAAAAAAAAATATATATATATATATTAAAAAATCAAGAAAAAATTACAGACTTTCATGTGATAATAATATTATTATAAATCGAACACTAAAATAATATATTTACATTTATTTTTTTTTTGTTTTTTGTTTTAATATTTGCTCTTTAATTTTATATAATCATCGTTTTCCTCGATACGTTTAAAAGGAACAATAATACAAAATAATAGTCTTAAAAATTATTCAATTTTTTATATATATATACATACAAATATAGATGTGATTACAAAAAAAAAAAAAAAAAACAATTCCTTATTCCTTACGTATATAAAACGAAAAAACTTAATGAATTAAATGTTTGTTCGTATGGAACACGTGATTAGAAAATATAATCAATTATAAACATTCGTTAAGCGCAAGTACGGCTCTACCAGTGAAATATTTTAGTACACATATTATAATATATTATACATACTATCAATATTTTTATGGCACAAACATTTTCATGCATGATTTTCTTGTACATGTATAATGTGTATATTGTATTATATAATAAGATACATATAAATCCTCTAGTCCGAATATCGATTACCATTAACTTTAGATTAAATATCGTATTATGATATACTATAGAAAGGTATACGTAAGACCGTGATATTAATCAATACAACACAATATGACATACTATACGAGTATATATACCTACAAATAATAATGATTTATATAATATATATATTATAATAATAAAATAAATTATAAAATTTTTTACACTGTACATAAAAATGGGACGTTTACAACCAAAAATATTCGTAGTTTTTAAAACATGGTAGTGCAATAAAATTTAATGTAAAAAAATCATAAGATTTTTTTTTTGTTTTTAAATTACAATAGAAAACACAACGTAAACGAATATAAACAATTTTTTTTTTTATCACAAAGACGCCGCGAAATAACAATTCATGGTGGTTTTCATTACCGTCAGCAGTTTGGTAATGTGCGTTATTCATGCATGTATTATTATTTCAATTTTTAACACAGACTACGTAAAAATTGCACTAGCCGATTACATATTTTTAAACTATATCGTTCTCTATCCTCAATTGAAGTCGTTACCGAAACAAAACAAACTAAAACTCACACCACCCTTCTATTAATAATAATACATATTATAATATTTATACTCAATCGGTGGCTATAGAATTCTGCAGTATACCACCATAATAATGATATTATAAATATTATTATATGTATTTTACACACACACACACAAATCGTCTCACAAGACGTTTATATACTTATTCGATTTGTTCCAGATTTTTTTGTTTTTTATTTTTTTTTCAAACACGCTAATTATAAATATATCATATTATTTGCATACCAACAGTTTTACCTCTCAGACGACCGCGTCGGCGATGTCGTCATCGTCGTTTTCTGTTTCGGTCGCGACGCGTTCGGGCGACGCGGTTGACGCCCGGTCGGCCACTGTTTCGTGTTCGGAATCGTCGTGCTGCCGATAACGATGACGATGTTCCTGTCCGTCCGGAGACTCCAATCGTGACTTCTCGTCTTCGCTGTCCGCGGCCGAGTCCTGGCACGACGGTGGCGAGGCCGGTCGGTCTTCGCAGTCGTCTTCGGGCCCAGCCGCTCGCGGCGAACCTTCCGGACTGCAGTCTTCGCCGCCACTGCCAACGTCATCTCTACCTGCCCCTCCTCCTTTTATGGCGTTCTTGGCGGCAGCTTGGACGGCTGCCATGGTGGCAGCCGACTTGAGCCCCGTCTCCAAACTGGACCTGATGATGCCGTCCAGGAAGCTGCCGTTGTCCGTCCCGTCATACAGGTTTTCGGCCACCTCGCGGGCGTTTTTGCCCAAACTGGCGATGGACGCGGCTGCCACGGCCGCGGCCTGGTGATGGTGTAGCCGAGACTCGGCCTGCATTCGTTGCACCATCGACATCGGCGGGAACGTGACGGGATTGCGCTGGAACTCCATGGGCACGTGGAACGGGCTCGGGGCCCAGAACGGGAACGACGGTTGGTATGGGCCCACCGGACCACCCGCGGCGTCGAACATTTTTAGCCCGTTGGGTGTCGGAAGCGACGACGGCTGTTGCTGCGCCGCAACCGGGAACTGGACGTGTGCTGGCAGTTTAATAGCTGGTGGGGTGGCGGAGGACGAGGACGACGAAGTGGTGGTGGTCTTGTCGGCCGGCCGGACGACCGACGATGACGAAGACGACAGATCGGAGGATGACTTTTTCCGGTCCGAGTGATGGTCGGCGACGGCGGCGGACACCGATGACGATGACGGAGGGTTCTTTGGCTCGCGTTTCCTGGGCCGCATCAGATGTCTCTCCTTGACCTTGTATTCGAGCGTGGAGTGTGGCACTCCGTAATAAGACCCGGCCCGGTGCACACTCATCTCGCCGCGCTGCACCGCTCGCACGGCTTCCACCAGGCTGTCCCGATCATAGTTTCGGTACTTGCCTCGCTTTGGCCTGGTGCCCTTGCCACCAGCTGCTGCCGCAGCAGCAGCCGCAGCCGCAGCGGCCGCTGCCGACGCCGAGTTGGAAGACGACGACGAAGAGCTGCCAGTGTGGAACCCGGCGCTGGCAGACGAGGGCGTTATGACCGACGATGACGATTTGTTGGTGGGTGTCGGCACTCGTTTCCGGCAGTCGTCCTGCTGCAGATTGTTGTTGTTGTGGTTCCTGATGACGGAGTTGCCGGAACCGAAAGAAGCGGACATGCCGATCGGTTGCTGCTGCTGCAGATGATGATGGTGTTGTTGTTGTTGTTGTTGATGGTGGTGTTGCTGTTGGTATTGTTGATAGGCCCGGGCGAACGATTCGACGGCCGGTATGGGTGGTGGAAGCGGTGGGTCTGATTGGAACCTGTGCGTGATGCTCTTAGCTATCACATCTTTCAGGTTTACCGGATGTTTGCCGCCACCGGACGATGACGGCGGTGACGATGAATCGCTCCGGGCGCTGTTGGCTCGGCCGGGAGACGAGACGTCCCTACCGCTCACCGCCGACTCGTAATCGCCACCCTTACTGCCAGGAACCGGCTTGTACGACGGTATTCTCAGGATGACGTTGGACGGATTGGAATCGTCGTCGTTGCTTCGACCCGTGTCCATGGGTTCGGATGAACTGCAACCGTTCGACGTCCACCGTCTGGCGTCTACCAGTTTGTTTCCGTACTGTAGCTGCAACTGCTGAAGCTGTTGCTGTTGCTCTTCATCCAATATTTTGCGCATCAAGTCCTTGACGGTGAAATCTTTGAGGAATTCTTGCTGGTGGTGGTGAGCCGCTGACACGTGTTGCTGCGGCGGTAGTGGTGGCGGTGGCGGCGAACTTCCAGACGCTTGCAAGTGCGGCGACACCAATCCGGCCGCGGGCGACGTCACTGATGAGGACAACAAGTGCGACAGATACGTTCCCATGTGTTGAGGATCCAAGGCTGCCGCCGCCGCTGCGGCCGCCGCAGCCGCCGGCCACAGGTCCGCGGTTATGGGCAGCGGAAACCTGGTGGCGGCTGTGGGCGGTGGCGATGGCGAACGGCCGTCTACCGGTACGTCGCGTCCGGAGCCGCGGTAATGCGTTTCCGGTCTGTTTTGCAGCAGTTTGTTGTTGGTGTAATGCTGCAAGAACATCCGGAGTGCCTCGGCGTTGGGCATGGTCGCGGCCGCCTGTTGCTGTTGTTCCGCCGTAATTCGCAGCAAGTCTTCGACTGTCATGTACGACGACGACGGCGTTCTGGGCTGTTGGCCGCGATGCTGCGGCGGCGGATGTAGTTGGTGTCCCGAATTGTGGTGATGGTGTTGTTGGTGGTGGTCCTTGCCGTCCGCCGTCGCCCTGTTCGTGTTGCATTCGTCTTCGACGGATGCCGTTTCCCTGTCTTCGTCGTCGTCGTCGTCGGCCAGCATCGGCAACAGTTCGGCGGCTTGTCCGTTGGACGGATCGTCTCCGACGGTCGACGCGTCCCTCATGGCTACTCCAGCGCCAACGCCGGTACCGCCACTTCCGGTGCTGTCCCGTTCCAGCGCCAATTTGTATACCTTGTTCCGCAACGTCGACCTCGGTATGCCGTATATGACGGCCGCCCGTCTTGTGCCCAACTTGCCGCTCTGGATGTCTCGCAAAGCCTTTTGCAACTCGTCCTCCGTGTAAGTCTTCCGGCCGGCTAAATGACTTGGCTGTTTTCCCGGTCTCGACCTGCAAAAACAAAACATATTGTTATAAACGAGTTGGTATACGTATCGCGCATCATATGTCGACATGTCCGATATGCGAGCGATGTATCGTGTAGTGGTCGTACCTAAATCGTTACCGTTACAATAAGTGTTCGAGTTGCACTCGATTGAGTCTATAACAAAAATCCGTCTGTGAGGTGGTAAGTAATAAGTAAAAAAAAATACTAGAAATAATAGACCGATTTGTAAATATTGCATCTAGACAAGCCAAAATTATAAGCAAACCGAATAAGGCGTAATATTGAACACAGTTTTGTAATACCAACTGTGGAATTTGGTCTAAGTTATAATTTGAGTGCAACGTGCATAATAATAGACAAACCAGCCGTATATATTTTAAAAATGCATCTCATCAACGAAATCGGACATCTGTACGCCACAAACTCAATGTACTTAATACGTACGCGCATTCACGCACTCGTAAAACCAAAACAAGTGCTTATTACGGGCATAAATCACTTTTAAAGTGTACGCGTTTACATGTACGAGACCGCCTACGTACAACTACTGCAGCGTGTGGCAGCGTGCCGTTTAATAACAACAACGAAAATAATTGCAATATGTAACCGCACGATAATTGCCGGCCAGAATAAATTATATTTTTTCATCAGTATAATAATATGTAAATTCGTCGATGCAAATCACAATATAACGAAACACGCCTTGTGAATCGATCGAAAACAGAAAAGGGCGAAGTATTATGCGATACAGCTGGACTTATTTTGAACCTCAAAGACAATCTACTCTATAACGTCGCTTCTCCACGGCATGGAATTCGACGAAAATATAATATTAATATAAATTGTAAACTATATATGTGTTACACGAGTATAGTGGACCTACGGAAGTGGAACCAAACCTGACACGAGTAATATAACTATAATTATAATGTATATACAAGAGTTTTAAGGTTAACACGGTCACTCACTTAAACATGTTCCGGTTGTTGGTGTTCACCATGGGCACGTTGAGCGTTGCAGGGTGCGGTAGGAACGTGGACGTGTTCGGTAACAGGTCGCGCAGCTGGTTCACCATGTCCGAGGCGATGAGATCTGACGTGAACGGGTTGATGGCTACGGTGGCGGCCACGGTGGCCGGCACGTTTTTCAGCTCGGCCGACGGCGTGGACGACGAGCTCGGGCACGACGGCGTGGACGACGCGGACGACGAACCGCCCGAACCGCTAACGTTGTTGTTGCTGTTGCTCTTGGCGCTGAGATCGAGCGGTTGATCGATCGACTGGTTTTGTTGTTGTTGATGGTGACGGTTGGCGGGAGGCGACTTGCGACCGGTGGCCGCCGACGTCGCGGCCGCGGCCGCAGCTGCTGCAGCCGCCGCGGCGGCCGTCGTCTCTTGCAGCCTCAGCGTGGCGGCGGCCAGCAGCCATTTCGGCAGGCCGGCGGCCGCGGCCTCCAGCGAGCCGGGCGACGGTGGCCCGCCGGCCGGTGTCATCGTCGTGGTGGACGATGACGACGACGAGTTGTTCAGTGACGCGACAGCGGCCATTGCGGCTGCGGCGGCGGCGGCCGTGGGATTGGGCAGCAACAGCAGTGGAGGTGGCGGCGGCGATCGGTCATCGGCGCAACACGGCTCTGATGCCGCCGTCGGCGGTGTGGACGACGACCGCCTGCCCGGTTCCGGTTCCGGACTCTCTGCGCTGCGACTGCCGCCGCTCAAGCTTCCCGTTTCAGACGATGGCTCCTGCGAACACGGCAAACATAGATTTAAGTAAACGATATTACGTATATTAGGTACTTGATATTATGTTGTAGTCGAATGGCTGGGGTATACAGTTTTGCAGAAAGAAATCGTATACCAGCGCCCTTTTAATTTAACCAATTTGTATTTATGTGTTAAACAATTTTTTACTGATTTTTTGAGTTAGAATAAGAGACCTCGAAGAGGCCGCAGTACAAAAGAGTAATACCAATAATTATTGACAATATAATAACGATAATGATGGCCATTATGACGTTGCGATTGTTTAAACGATTAATAAATTCCTACAGATATTCAATTTTCCATCACTTACAATTTGGTAGCCGTCAACATAAAATATTATACAGAGATCTAGTCACAGTGGGATGAAACAGTTATTTGGAGAATATCTGAATACTTTATATTTCCGTTAAACAATCGATTATATATGCGTCAAAAAGAGTTACATTTTTCGAGTGGGAAGATTAAAATAATGTTTTATATACATTATACATGGGTTGCAACGTATTTTACAGTATTATATATCTACCGTTCATATCGCCTGGTACAGATTTTCAACAACGATCGTAACGAGGAATGCATTACACCTCGGATCCTGCAGGGATGCACTGAAATTTTCCTATAATTAGGACATTATTTTACTCCTACAGGCTTAAAATTCCTAACATAAATACCGAGGGGTTGATGAGGTTTAAATTCTCCGGAAAAGCAATACCTCTTTGTGGGACTACAAAATTCCTAGGATATATATAACGCTGAAGGCATTACAAAAAAAAAAAAAAAAAATTAGACAGATTTTGCTGTAGACCTTCCACGCATGTGATAAGAATCTAAAATGAATCCGATGAAACTGCTCGGCGATTGGTTTTTATCGTGATAAAGCGAATCGATTATAATATATTGTTTTACATAAATGACTCCGCATCACGCGGTACATACGTGCAACAATAACGATAATAATAATACCACAAAACCGTATAAATATATTATACTATTATAGGAAACGCCAAATCGGGCGATCAGATGCAGGCATATACCTATAATACTATCGAGATAATAATAGTATATTGTTTCAGGGATAAATAATAGCGAAACAAGCGAATTTTTCCAACGAGTCACGAAACACCTCAGTATAGTGATACAGTCAAAAGTTAAGAGTATAAAATATTTTACATGTCAAATTCCGATAGCTGCAAGTTAAAATCGACGAACAAAAATACCGATGAACTCGAAGGACCCTGCTGCATCCTCTGATCCAGTTGCATCGGTGCGAAACTTTTCTGTGATAATTAGAAATAATGTCCACGAAAATAATAATTTATGCCGATAAAACGTGATCATACGTATAATACATACTATACAACAATTTAATCAGTTTTATTTTTTTTATTCAAATATTTAGTATAACACTGAAACTATACAATTTTACAACTTACATATATGTAGGTACACAATTTTTGTTGAAATAATAACACCTGCAGTATATTTGAATCCCAATAAAGTCTATAATTGTATTTGTACGTGCTCTCCAAAAGTAATTATTTAGCAATAATTGTATTATAAATCAATTTATATTCTTGAAATAGTAAAATGAATGTAACATTATATAGAAATAAATCTCGATAATAAAAAATTCTTGAAATGTCAAATCGGTTTTTTCTTTGATGACTTGCGCAATTATGACGGTGTATCTATCAAATTATTGTATTGAAAAAAAAATTTAAAAACAACATTATTTTGCTAAATATTATTGTATCATTGATTTATATTTTATATTTTATTAAGTAATATGTAACGGCATATACATAATCTCTTAAATATTTTATAAATTATTCACTTTTATACTATTTAATCAAAGATTTATAAAACATGATAAAAATTGAAATACCGGTAGTTAAAAAAACGAACAAAAAGGTTTACCGGTTATAATACATTATTATATTTTTAAATTAAATATTTTTCAGTAGTTTTATTAAGACGATTAAAATATATCATGTATTTCTTTTGCAATATATGTAGATATGTCTAATTATAAAAATATACTCAGCCGATTAATATTGAAGTATGTTATTTATAGGAAATTATTAAGTATTTTATTATTTTTTTTTATTTTAGCTGTATACATACTTAACACGATGTAGGTATTACACCAATTTGAAGCAAAGCCCGTACTTGTATATAATATAATACATTACATAAGTAATATAATAATTAATAAGTAGATTATTATACAGGTATGAATGATTATATTATGGGTTGAAGTACACACCCTAGTACTACCTATTCACTTTAATATTATACATTAATTATAATGTTTTTCTTAATAATTGCAATTTTCATAATTTTTTACACATACATAATATTGTATGTTTTCAATACTTTCGCTTTTAACACGTTATGATTAAAATCATTGGCATATTTAGTACAGTATTGAATTTAATATTAAGTGTATATACCTATATTTAAATTAATTAATAATTATATATTGATAATAAATTGAAGTACACCATATGTTTGATTATTCACTGCTGCGGTTGTATACTTGTCGATATAATACGTATATAAGTTAGTAGTTACGGCTCGGTGATTTTCGATCATCCAAATAAGTTTATTAAATTGAATACTTATAAAGTATATTATATATTAATAATATTATTAATATAAACCAAATTATATACGTTGATAGAATGTCATCATATAAAATGTGAATTACGATCTCAAACATACCGAATGTAATTTATATAAATACATATATTATATTATAATATGAACAATATTTGTGCATTAAAAGTGAAATTAAACTACTCTCAATGAATGGATAAAATGCATTAGATAACAGGTAATGTTGAATATAATAATTATATATAGGTAGACTTTTCCGCAACAAAATCCTATATTATACTAATATTATACACCTAACAAAATAATGTCTTAGCGTAAAACTCGACAAATCAATAAATTTAAAAAATATAAACATACGTCAGACAGTACATAGATTACAGAGTTTGACAATGTTTATCGTGATTTAATTGCGTTGAGCTTACTGCTCTAGCTGCAGCCTAATGCAGTGTTGAGTGTAATACTTGCATATTTATAATAAAATTGTATGCGATATCGAGGCAATAATAGTAATAATAATACTCTAATAAAAAAGAGAAGCGAATAAGGTACGTACTTACATGTTATTGTGTGTAGGTACAATACATATAATATACTCGAGAATAACTCGTAATTTGTAAAATATGTTTTTGTAATTATTTTCTGTAAGTATAATTCGCTTTATTTATATTATTATTGTACTATTCAGTCTGCTACATCCACGATTCATAGCGTCTGTAGTGGTATATATAATAATTTATTATATATTATTACGGTCGTGGCGGCCGTTCAACAAACTTTATATACCTACTTGTGTTTTGTATTTATTTAGTGTTTACAACTACAAACGTGCAATGTAAACGCTCGTTGTTTTATTTTAGATAATATACGAACCGAACGAATGAACGCGTGATTTTTCTTTAACACGATATCCGATTGTCGGAACACGCTTTAGATATAATAGGTATATAATATACCTACACAATTTATGCGAATAAAAAGGCCGCGAAACGTTTCTTTTGTTACACATTATTCCGGTGCTTTACGATTTATGAATAAAAAAAAAAAAAAAACAAAAAAAAAAACGACCATGAATAATAATAATTTCTCGGGAGCACCTAACCTCCTATCAGAGGTTAAAAACAAATGAATAAAATTATACCTATATATACGCGTGTATGACGACCACGCGAAATGTAGGTCATTTGGAAACGATGACAAGTGCACTCGATCGTATACGTATATACACACATAATATGTGTGGACTGCAGCCGTTTAAAAGGTAAATGTCCCACTGAAAAACTTCGCGAGCTTCCGCGCGTTGCAGTTTCATACTACAACAACAATAATATAATGTTATAATATAGCAAAGCGCCTCATGATGGACATTGTTCTTAATTACGACGACGAATTAAAAATTAGGTAAAGCGTTTAACTGTTTTTACACACACACACATACATTAAATAGTTTAAATTACGCACTGGTGTATACTAAATTGTTGTACTCGTATATAGCTAGATATACAATGTGTTACATAATAAACGGTGTATTTTACGCCGTATATTAGTGTTGTGCTCCCTATAGATTTAGGCACGTCAGAGCAAACATATTTCTTGGGGTGTCTAAATAGAAATAAAAACGATCGGTTAATATAATTCCTATACTGCATGGTCGAATAACTGTATGAAAAATTATACTAAAATTAATAACAGTTGAAACTATAATTTTATAGTAAGTACCTATAGTATAATATAATTCTAAAACGAAAAAGGAGAAAAATATCATAATATTATTATAACTTATTATTCGGTGAAATTGCATGTCAAATATTTTTGAAAATAAATCACCTATATTATATTAATTTATAATATAGCCCCGTCTGCTCATTTTTAAATCTTTAGTAATAAAATATAGTTGGACGTACTACAACACATATTATAATAGTTAAACGATATTGTAAGTATAATAATTTATACATCTACACCATTTTAAATCAATAATTTATGAGTAGTCATTGCTAACTGATGTAAGTTTACATTTGCTAGTTAAGATGGTAAACATTGAAGTGTCAAAAGACTATGATCAATACACACTGGTTTAAAATAATGAATAAAAATGCATAAATATTTATTGAACTTATTTAAATACTAGCTTAACGTGGTTATTAAATATTTAAGTAAAAAGTGCTGCAGTGCTCTGAGTATTGCTTTCGTTATCTCTAACACCAACTATTGCCAATTTTGGTACAGCTAAATAGTTATATAGGTAGGTACTTAAAAATAAATAGCAATAAATGTAAAATTATTTAAAATATTTATTAATATGTAAATTTAATGTAAATAATAAGAAAATTATAACTATTATGTCGATCGTCTAAGCATATTATACATATGTTTATGGTTTTCGGCATTTTTATAAATATTAAAATTTGTTCCCATTCAGTTTACGAAGGTTAGGCAAATCTATATAATGATATGGGCATATCCCCCCCCCTATTTATTGTCTTACGTTTGGACTGAAATCCAGTTTAAAAATATTTATATGAAACTCAAAACATCCTAAGGAGTCCGATTTTACAACCAGTCACATAGAAACCAAAACAAAGAATAAACGCTTATCGTGACCTTGATTACCACAAGACATAAACGTATATTATTATTATTATTATATGACACTGAAAACTGACGACGAATAATATTATACTGCACATAAACTTAATCTGGTAAGTATATACTTTAATCCTATATTTATTGTTACTAATTAGAACAAACAATTTTCTTTTTTCGTGCACTGTATCTTTAGTTGCAACATTTTTACTAAAACTATTAAACTACTTGTAATATAGCAAACTATGTATATTCAACCTAACCTATTGTAAAATAATATTTTTAAATATCGATTTTGCAGAATTTAATAACAAAAATTTATCGATAAGATAAAATCATTTTTCCTATACTAGGTACGGTACCTATATTAAGTATAATTAATTCACTGCCTTTCTCCCAACAATAATCTAAATTTAAAAAATTACAATTGCTCGGCATCATTTACTAAGATAATTAATATAATATTATCAGTTATATAAATTTGCATTATTTACCAGTTCTGCAGGTGAGTGATCCGCTATACTCAGGTCTGTGTTCACATCACACGAATTACACGTTTTGACGGGAACCCATTCTCTCCGATCCATCAATTCTTCTTCCAGCAAATAATTTTTCGCCAAAATGTCTTGATACTGGTGCCATTTTCTTCTTCCCATTAACTCTTCAGCGATCCTTTCCAATCCTGTGAACATATAAAGAACGTTGACGTTGTTACTCGCAATAGAGATAATAGCCACGGTAATAATAATTATAACACCATAAATTATATTTATTATAATAAACGACGATGGCGGTCCGCGTGTCGTGTGCAACGAAAAGTGTATTGCATTAAATATGCATACCTATAATATATTATAATATGAGCTCGGCAGCGACAAACTAGAATTTCCAGAAATAAAATCGGAGCGCACATACGAAATTGTAATACTGCACTGTTCGTTATACACGACCTATATAATATTTAGACACCAGATATGTATATTGTGTACCTATGCACTGTAACAGCACACACGCACACAGCTCTGCACGTCATAATATTATGTTTTATATTATTATATATATATTCAGTGTACGATTTCATGGTTTTCGACTGATTTGGTCCACGAATTTTCTGTATTCGCTTATACAAAAAAAAAAAGTAATAAAAATAATCTAATACAACGCTATAAATCCTGTTTCTGATTGTATGTTATATACATATATATAATATAATATAATACAAATGATAATAGTTTACGACGAAAAAATTTTGTTTTATCTATAATAGTAATAATAATAATAATTAGTCATAACAAACAAAATTGTATGACTGCGATTATTTATTTTAGAGAAACTATAAGGTTTAATATTAGCCAATTAAAATATTATGTAGTACCGATTTTATTAACATTATATTATATTAAGTTAAAAGCAATAACTGCAAAATATAGCCGTTATGTGATATCGCAATTTTTTTCTAGGTTCTGCGATACTTATACGATTCTGTTTGGTCGTTCTAATCCAATATACCTACCTATATGCTTATCCTATTGCTAAATACGCCTGCTTATCGACCATATTTCAACGTCTACTTTCAAAGACGTTGAATGGATTATAATTTTTTTTAGTACCGGCTATTATATATTATTATCTGATTAAATGTAAATATCTCACTATATTACATTACAAGCATAATATAATACAAGAAAATTCAACAATATATTATAGTGTAGCATAAAATGTCCTATCTAGTATACTATCTAATATCTCTGGTAACTGTACATGTATAACAATATATAACATGCGTATATCATGAATACACGATTACAGAACATATATGATAATGATTTAAATTTTTAGTCTTATCTCACGCAGATTATTAAATTGTATAATTTTCAGCGTTATTTCAGATTATATTCTGATCGACGAAATGCTGAAAAGATATATTATTATTATTATTAAAATATTATCTTTGAAAAGAAGTATTTTTTTTTTAATATTTCCACTCGAGATTAAACGCATTCTATCATAATTTGCGTAATAAATTTGAGTTTATAGTTTTTAATTCTCTTTTAAATTCAATTTTTTATTTTCGTGACTTGTGTGTGTGAGAGTGTGAAGGAGAGAGATGCCACTCTCTAAATAGTCAAAATGTGTATATAATATTTAAAGAAGTATAAGCAAGAAATATCATTATATTATGCGGCGTACGTTACGTTACCATATTACTTACAAGAAAATAAATTAATGCAATTTAACTATATAGGTATAGATAGGTATATAAGTTAGTTATATATAAACTTCAAAACAAATATCAGACTACAGCACCAAATGTATATAATTAAGCACATCGCCAGAAACTCCACGGATGCATCGTAGCCAATTGTATTTTACATACAAGAAATGAGAGTATACATAATATATACTTAAATATACATTCTATATCATCCACTGCACCTTTATAGTTTTAAGACAATATCATTTTAGAAGTTTCTTATTGATTACATATTTTATATTATAATACATATTATTATGTTTAATGTGGCACGCGTGTGTATGACTTGTATATAATGAACTGAAGTATAAGCATTCATTAAAAATAAGAATTATTATATTACATACTATAAATTAATCCGATATGAATTTATAAAAAGGTGAAAGTTAGCGTTCCTCAAATGAGATCAAATTTTCCAAATAAGTATAATCTATATGTTATAAATACCTACACCTTCTATATTTAATCAGATTGGACATCATAATATAGATATACTGCCATACGTTCTATAAATTAACAAAATTTCGGTTTAGATCATTATACATAAACATAATAGGCATATATGTACCTATATTATATAGCAGTATAATAGTATACTGCAGCTGAATCGGAGGTGACTATATATTATTATAATAACATAATAAATTTTTATTCTTCTACTGTGTTAAATTGATATTACAATCAATATATTATAATATTAATATATAATATGACATTATACTACGCGTATAAATTAAATTTTTAAATGTTATTATACGAATTGTTCAATAAAAATGTAACGAGGAAAATAATTTGTTACTATACAGGTTCAGCTGCGGCAGGTGATAAAATTGGTCGAGCCAAATGCGTTTACTTCTATGAAATAAGTATACAACTACGTTTAAAAAATAAAATAAAATAAATATTTGTTGGTAAAATCCAAAATAATAAAAAAAATATATCAATTGTACACATACCTATCTATTTGGTCGGATGTCTATATATAGTAGATAGTAATTATAATATACGAACTAAAAAATAACACTGACATTTTCTGATAGAACATACCTATACTCGTATAATACAACTCGATGATGTTTCGTATTATGATACTATATATATATATAATAATATTTTAGTCGTTATTTATACATATAAAGCGTCATAGGCGTAACTTGGGCAATTTTTATAGGGGGGGGGG
>VUJU01002687.1:15348-34094 GCA_009835225.1 Aphis craccivora
CCCCCCCCCCAGTTTACGCCCATGTAAAGCGTAGTCCTACAGCTCTGGGTGAACAGCACACGACCTCTCGCTCGACCGTATTCGTTTATAATAATATTTAGTATAAATGGGTAAAACACGTATACCTAACTAATAAGTCATAGGAACGCCTATAAATATAGAATAATATAACAATAATAGATTATTATATAACACGAAGGCAACGAAAATATATCGGTAAAAAACACTCATTTATGAACATGTTTTTTGTCAGATACGGTGACGGATTATTCAACGTATATATCTATATATTTATATAATATATTATATTTCTAACTCAAATAATATATTATACATATATACCAGTACAGCCATCATTACCTACATATTATATAGTAAAGTTACTAGTGGTTTGTCTGCGGATGGATCGTCTCGTCGTCTTCATAACTATATATATAAATACGATATATCGTGTTTTAGTAATATTTTACTTAACTCGGGTACGGGAAAAACTACACACGATAATAGGCGTGTCGTGTGATCGTCGAATGTCGGTCAATTATTACATACCCTGCCCACCATCTCGACGATAGCACTGCAATATTGCCTGCCGTATAATAGGCGTACATATATCACCTGTACATACCTATATTTTATATATTAAATTAGATATATATTACGTGTGCCATATAGTAGCCGCAGCCATCTAAATCGCGCGTGTTCGGCAAGTAGACAGGTGGTAGGTAAGTAAAAAAAAAAAAAAAAAAATAGAAAGGAATTGATGACATTCCGTTTACGTTTATATATAATGATATTCAATTAAAAAAACTCGGCGGTGGCGGCGGCACCGCGGCGGAATGAACGACGTCGTCGTCGGCGCGCGCGATACGCGCTCACAAGCAGATACGCGAGGCCTACATACATATATATATATATATATATATATAACATAATAATATTACTATTTCTATTATTATTATATGTACATGAAAACCGGGACCATGACGACGACCATTTTGAAAATGAGGCGGTGCGTTTGTCGTTTAGTGTAGACCGGTTCGCCATCGATTGGTCAAATCCGATTCAAGCCTATATACGCGCATATTATACCTATGTGTGTGAGTACCTGTATTTACCTGTTTCGGCCAAGGCGACGTTTGAAATAATATGTAAAAGTGTGTGTATGTGTGTGTGTGTGTTCGTCTATATTTGTGCAAGTTACCTGCGAGGTACCTATATATGTGTGTAAATTTATAGATACGTATTATTGTGTAGGCATACGCATCATCTTATGTACCTATAGGTATGCACCTATATACCACGACTTTGGTGACCCCAAATAGAATTGGACTGAAAGTTCCCCCTCCCCCGCAAGTCGAAACTAAACAACAGTGCTGTAATACACTATAATAATAATGGAACGTTCAAAGTAAACAGGAGGTACCTGATGCGTTTGTAATATAAAATCTGAAGTATAATATAATATATAATATTATACTGCAATTGCAGCGGCGTCCTTAAGGACCGGCAACAGTGACTATATCATTGCACGAGAAAATGAGGAAAACATATAATATAATATGTGTCGTTTGGTGCATTATTATTATAGGTATTATATAATATTATGTGATACGCGTATACAGAAGGAAAAAACTGGTTTTTTCTTTTACGTCGCGTTCAATTGACAGCCAAGGATTAATGTAAAAGCCAAACGCCAAACACAATCGCTGTTCGACTTAAAACGCCTAAAACGAACATGGAAAACGCGTAGGTACTTAAAATATATGCTATGCTCGTGTCCATATTATATAGATACCCATACTATGCGCAGTGCACTGCACTTCATATATATAATGGTATAATCTCGTTTTTCAATCGTTTCGTTTCAGACCTTCAGAGTTCTGACTGTGAAAACTCTGCTTCGATCGACTGCACGATTACGTGCTGCTGCAACATAATATATTATAACGTGCGGTCGGATAAGGCTATTGCATACAGTGTATAATATAGGTACTCGTATATAACGCTTATATTCTGTGGGCGGGAAAGTCCAAAAGCCCAATAGACCTCCCTCGGTGAGACTATAGGGAGCGAGTAAAAAAAAAGCCGACATATTAGGTTATACCTGCATTAGTACAGTAATATATTGTGGATGCAAACATCTATCTCCCGCCAAAACAACCATACTCATGATATTACATTTATGTACCTATATTATGCCTATCTGCAGTTTCTATATTTTAACCCATTATGTAAATTTATCAGTATATCTATTGGTATAATATGTATAATATGTACATTTTTGTGTTCTAAATAACTTCCAAATCATTTCTTTGGTATAGACTTTTTTCACCTATACAAATTGATTGCGTAGGTTATATACCTACACATGTTTATACAAAACAAACGCAATATTACAATTAATGTTTTGGTTATAAAACCAAATCGATCTCGTCGCACGCGCACGGTCCATAACAATAATAAATAAATTGTTGACTTTGCATGGAAGTCGTACAGACATAATTATATTTATATAGGTAAGTTATTCAAATTCAATAATAGGCATACTGAAATCGATTTCAAGTGGAAAATATTTTATTCTTTTAATCATACGCAAATAGGCGCATAGCTACGCGTATTTACTTACACAAATGAAAGTTTACTAATCACTTCTTAAAAAAAATTTCTTTTTTGAAATCGCATCATTGTAACCATTTCGATAATAGAAATTTGTGTGCTGTACGATGTGCATCATTATACCTGAATATTATACTAAATTGATGTAATTGCAATTATTACTTTAACTATATAAACGCAATTGCATACCGCGAACGGTCGTTTGCGGTATAGCATAGGTAGGCGTAGCCGTGTACAATACGAGTAACGACAACTGCACTCGACAATATAATATACACCTTACTATATACATTATTATTATTATGCAAATCAAAAGCCGTAAAGGTCGTCGCCATTCGGCGTTTAAAAAAAAAATGCCAGCATCTGTGGACCCTTACAATATTTTTACTACCATTCCTACACCTTTATTGTATAGGTAAGTACCTGCGCAGTGTATTATATAATGTAAAGGTCTGTGATGATAATAATAATAATAATATAAAAACGTGCGTCGTCGGCGGTATACATTATATACGTATTATATACGCGCGCGTGTTATGTGTTATTTTGCTGATGCGGGTATAGATCAATTAAATATTTGTCCTCAATTTTTTCGTTTTTATTGGCAAGGCCCGGCATGAAAGAAAAAAAGAATATAATATTATTATATTGTACGCCTCATCGCCCTACAGACCGTGAAATATGTGCGTGCGTGGTGTGTCGGGGACTTGATGCACACACAAAGAGATGAGCAACGTAATCATATATAATATATAATATACGCACATGCAATATTATAACATTATGTGTGTGTGTATATTGTGGAACGCGCTGTGGCACATTTTAACAACACACACACACACACACACACACACACACACACACATATGCCTATTTTAATGTATAATATTTTATATTATATTATTAGCAGAGAGCGTCGCCGCCGCGTTGTTGTGATGCTGCCGTACTCCGCAATGTACCATCGTAATGTATACGAATACGCGAATATTATATACATGATACATCTGAGGGTTTGGCGAAACATCAACGAAACTCCCCCCCGGCGTGCATATGTGTGCGCGTGTTCAACAATATTTGCCGACGACGTAGAAAATTTCGAATTCGCCATGTAGATAGGTACAACAATAATATAATTATTATATCGTCGCGCGTATCTTATATACAAAATATAGTTCGGAGTTCTGTTTGGGACACATCATAATACCTATACAGTATGGGTAAATTATAATAATTTATAATACATACGCTAGTTTGAAATCAGTAAGTCATCGGTTTTGTATTTTCGAGTTATTATAATATAACTCGCAGAAGACAGAAAAATAAAAAAAAAAAATAAAACTATACATAATGCGACGTTAAGGCTCGTCGCGGTGTTGAAGCCTTACACGCACGTCGTCGTCTACGCGCTATATATGATATATAATATACTTTTATAACGCGTATTGGCTTTTACTGCTGCACACCATAACATATTATATATATACACACACGTACATTGTGTATAATAGTCCGTTTGGAACTCGCAAACGCGTTCGTATATATTGGACGCGGAAAATTGGACCGTTTTGCGATTACATGGCGAAACGTTTCGATAATCGTTTCGTATAGCAAAAACAGCAGCCACGACCGCGGCAAGGCAGTATACATATATATAACATACCGGTGGCAATGCGATTTCATATTGCGCGGTGTGTAGGTGCCTATATATATATTTATATAAGTGGTGTGCTCGTGTGTGTGTGTGTGTGTATAGTAAGTATAGGCGAGCCCGGAATCGCTGCAAAAAATATATATATATTACAAAGTGAAGGGGGAGAGAAAAAACAATTTTAGTCACGTAGTTAATTGTGAAAAAAATTATATATATACAGAGAGAAGGCGAAATTGCTTATCAAGAAGTGAAGCAGAGAAGGCCCCCTCGTACGCGCACACATATAATATAGTTTGAGCGCGCGCGCGCGGCAGCTATGAGAGATGAATAGATTCGCGTGTGGGGTAGGTTGCATGGCGTATTATAATAATGATATATGTGTGTGGTAGTTTATAAAGCATATATTATTATTATAGGCGTAGAAGATATGGTGCTGTGTATACTGCACAAATCTGCGTTCCGAGTATACATGTTAGGTATATATATATATATATACGTACAATGTTTAATTCTGACGAGTCGAACGTGTATATATTATAAAGACGCACCCCCGTTAGGTGGGCGTAGAGATGTATGAGGTGCGAGTAGTAAAAAAAAAAAAATAAATAAAAAAAAAACTGCCAACATATATAAATACTTAACACTTATATTTATTAGAATAGAAAACCCGCCGAGTTTTTATGGCGTCGTCGACGCATTTTAGACCGACACAAATATCGTCGTCGTCGTCTCCTTCGTGATATATAAATTCGACCGAATACCGGGTAGGTACATACTATAATAAAACACGAGCGTATATGAATAAATAATAACGAGAATTTAGCGTGGATAAAAATTAATGGAAACAATATCTTGTGTGTGTGTACCTACTACCTAGGTATATAACACGTGAGTTAATAGAATATATTTTTTTTTTTTTTTTATATACACATTTTACATTTTTAATTAACATCAATATACGTGTATAATATACATAATATATATTATAATATTGAATAAAACTATAGTTAAATAGCGTCAAATTGTGGTTATAACGTTACATTTTCAATGAAATTCTCGAAATTATACTTTATACTCAATAATATTACCAAGTAGGTATTTGTAGACCCACGAATACGAGTGCTTGAAGTAATATGATGTATAATAATATAATTCTAATAAATTATAGTAATCGTCAAAACTTAAAATACGCAATGCATACCTATTATTATAATTATTATTGATTATTGAACTTTACGATGATAAACTATATAATATGATGTCAAATCAAATAGTAGCATAATTGATCTATTTGATCGAATTTAAAACAAACTGTCAAAGCGGTCTTCTTAAATAATAATATAAATTATTTGCAATTAGATTTTTGTTAAGAAACGATTTAGACGTATGGTCATAATAATTAAAATAATAACAGCGGTATTAGGATAGCGTATAAAAATATACCTGACTCATATAATCGTTATACAAAAAATATAGGAAGGTATACCTATACGTCATAATAATTAATATATAGAATTTAGACGTCTCCGGCAATTTTTATTCGTATTTTAAGTACCTAATAGTCACATATTATGTATATAGAATATATAGATACTATAAATAGTTATACTATGGTAGGTACTTATAATGTTATTGTGAATATAAAATTAAGATAAAACTTTAAAATAAAGATAAGGATATACCTATTATGTTATTTGTATTTAAAGCATTCATCGTATATACATATACATATATTTATCCTACTTAAAAATGTTCACAACAATACCATCAGCTAGAAAAAAAGAAGCGTTATCACATAATACGAGTTTAATAATTAATTTTTAATGTCATTACTACGAATGAACTTGTGTAAATAATCTGAAAATTTGGCAATATTTAAAAAATTGTAATTAAAAGCACTTATAATATTATATATATTATAAACTTGAAAATTAATAGCAACAAAATCGTTATCACTCTTTGTTTTTACCGTAAACAAATATAATATAATATGCGCACGAGTGTTATTTGGCGATTCTTTATCTATTATAAATAATAATCGGACGAAATTATATTAGTGTTTTTATACATATGTAATTTTAATTGATGAGCGTTATTGATAAGATAATAATATATGTTATACGAACATAAAAAATAACACATTATAAATTATAATATATTGGTAGGTAGTAGGTACAAATGTTAAGTGAATGTTATATTATAAATTAGTATAATAACGAATAAGCGGTAGGTATATATTTTGTTTAAAAATAAATACGCAATCGACCATCATTATATTACATGGTACAACATATTATATATTGCACAGCAACATTATTACTATCTGAATATCACATATATAATACTTGCTACCCAGTACCTACCTACGAGGGTCACAACGAAACCTTATTACCGAGTTAAATAAACACAGCCGCGACGAAAGGATTGTAATAATAGGTACGTATAAAATGTGTTAAAAAGTAACGTGTTATTTTTTGTTTGACGGAAATCAAGACGCATTACATACTTTATTATAAATTATAATTTACGATTATAAATTTTAATTTTTTGACTGAATATTTAAATTTGATTAATAAAATTATTCATGCATGCAAATATAACGTAATATTATATATTATATTTATAAATAAGTCATAAATTATTAGGTATTATAAATAGGAAGGTACCTACCTAATGGTACGAATTAAAAGCCAAACCTTAGTCATCTGCATTCTCAAACGTAATATTTAAATTATTGCGCGGTTCCGAGTATCGTAGGTATACTATTGAACTGACGTAGATATTTAAATAGCAGCGGATTGCAAAACTTGAAATTCACTTAAAATAATAATTTACTTATTCGAGTTAAACCGATTTATAGAATAATTTTATACTATAACGCAGAATATATGCATCATACACCAATATAGTGTATCGTTTTAATTGGTACTGATTTCAGCGCTACTATTGTCGAAATTATAAATATTGACCTTTATATAGGTTACCAGTTACAATAATAATAATAATTATAAATCCGAAAAAAATCTACAGGCGAATATATGTATATTACACACACACATATATATATATATAGATGTATGTGTGTGCGAGTGTGTGTGTGTGTGTGTGTGTGTGCGCGCGGAGATAGTTAATCGGTAGCTCTTTCGGTTTGCAATAATATATATACATACATAATACATAACCTTCGCGAGCTGTGTTCTTTTAATTAATTTGCACATTGCAAATAAATCACTTTAACGATAAAATGAATTTGTTGGGCGAAAATAGGTTTCTTATCAGTATCGAACCTTAGCTCTTGTCATGCGTACATATATACACTATGTATTATATAATAGACCTTTTTAAATGCCCAATACAGTATAATATACACTTAATGTTGTACGTTATTAGTTTATTTCTTATATTATACAATCAACACTGTAGAACAAAAACTGTGGGTAAGTAATATTATAATAAAAACGCGATCATCGCAGACTGGACTATTATGAAATAATATTGTGTGATTTTGTTATTATAAGTATACTTGTGCGGTATATAGTGTTATAAAATTATATATGATATAACAATATGCGTATTCAAACTACGGTGTATAATTTTTAGGATTACCTTTTTCGGTATACCATAGGTACCGTATTACCGTCTTATATCTGCAGTAAAAAAGTTGTTCGGGTTATTATACTCAAATGCCGCATGAACGGTATATACGGCCATTGCCAATATGTACCGACGTACTACCGTTTAAAACCGAAATAATACCGTACAACGTACAAATACAAATAATATTCAATATAAATACTATATAATATATGTATATGGGTTGGCTGTGTTGATGGTTTTTTCGGTATACCGCAATATCGGTATCCGATTTCAATATATACCGTCACCACCCTATACCTATAAGCTATAGTGTATTTGAGTGCATGCATGTAAAATACAAATACGTATAGGTATTAATTATTAGTTTAACGAGCTATAGGGCTTTTTCGACATAAAGTGCCTGTATATGTTAAATTTGTAATTATTTTAATTAAAAATAATAAGCTAAATAAATAAAACGCGTTTAAATTAACATTGTCAAAATATAAATATTGACAAACTCGATGGAATTTGAATAGACAATCATGATAAAAAACGAAAAATTAAATAAAAGTTTTTAATTTTGGGTTTCAACGATTATTCAACCATATTATATTAGTCAAATACTCGTATAATAGCCTTGTTAGCTGTTCATTTGCCAAAATATAATAATTGTACTATAGGGTTATACTCGGTCGGAACGTAGAAATCAAGATATCAGCGTGGACCGAGTTAAACGTTTAGCATGTCGAAGTTACGCAGATTTAAGTTTGCCGTTTATACGGGCCTAACACGCATGTTATTATATGTGTGTCAGGATTTTTGACGGTCGTAGCTATATAAGTTCCATTGTTAGTACCTATCGTTATTGCGGTAGTCGCTATATTGCCGTTATTATTATTATAAAAACAGTCAACAATCATTAATAATATAATTATATTATTTTAACGGGCAGGATTAAAGTGTGTATTGTATAATAATAATTGTTGCAACCTCGGGCGCGAAAAATTCCGGCATTATCCTACACACACACACACACGCCTGACGTCATTTCGCATGAAACTCGATATTTTATATTGCACCCGATGAAATATTCGACGGCGATAAAATAAAAACCATAATAAAAGCGTCACGACGCAGACACGGTACACACGCGCACACACATAATATATATAAATACATAATCGTATAAACAATACTTAATTTACCGCACTATCTGATCGATTCGTATCGTGATAGGTACCCTATTCTTTATAATATTATATTATTGCAGTCGACTGATATCGTACGGGCGCCCGTCCCGCAGTCGCCCCGGTCAGGAAATGAAATAATATTATGATATACGTTTTTAGATGTACAACATATAGTAGACAATAGTTAATATATAGGTACGAGTAGTGATGCCCAATAGCCTGCGAGGCTGTTTGAGAACGTATACAGTCCGGTTTTCAAAGAGCAGGCCGGCTGAATTGTTTGGAATCAAACCGCATTTGAATTTGTTCTCGAAAAGCCGACGGATTTTGAGACTTATTGTTACCAATACTGCAGACTACATAATACATATTATAGTGATCATGGTAATAAGAAGGTACGACTAGAGGTGTTATCAGGATTTTTTATTGGGGGGGATACAATATCAATACCACACTTTGATACGAATATTGTGATAAATTAGGTATATGACGTGTCAAAATAATGTTTTGTGTTTGATTTTTATCGCTAAATACAAGTTAAACAGGATACTCTATAATATATTACTTTAAAAAAGACCAAACAACGCCCATGGGTACAACAGTCAACAATGCATTGTGTATTATTATATTTAATTAAGTAATTGTTACATGAAATAAAAGAATATATCCACACAATGGCAAAACAATTATTCTAAATTTAATATCTTACAGTATTAACAAAAGCCCATCATCTATGGTTATTTATTTTGGAGTGAATGAAGAGTTGCGCGCTGATAACGGTTTGATAAAAATTTGTCTCAAAATATACGTTGCAATAAATCTCAGCTGAGCGAATAATTTAAATAATCGTTTTTATTTTTTAAAATTTATTGATAGACTAGCTAAAAACTACTATATTTCGATATAAATTAATTTAAATGGAAAATAATATGGATAGAAGTATAGCGTACATGCGAAATACTACTTTAGTACATTAGTATTACACGAAAAATTGTAGATTATAATATAAAAAGTATTGTTATTAATTATTATTATAGAATGAAAACAACAAATGGTGAAACATTATTTAATAACGGTGTTAATAAGAGTATTAATGTGTTGATAATGAGTTCAAGTTCTTCGTGACATTTAAGAATTGTATTTTCTGGTTAAACCTATGGTAATGCATTAGATGACACGGCGGACAAACTCTAACAGGGTGTGCACAAGAAAATGAAAAATTTATATTCGATCCACGTAAGAGACAGAAACAGCTTCTTTGCAGAGATTGATTGTGTATAATATAATATATTATGTATCTAAGAGTATATTCAATTAAGATTTATAACAGTTTTACGTTATAAACACACACACAAACACGTACCTACCTACACATATTACGCTTATACATATTTTATTTGCAATAAAACTATATTAAAACACATTTTATGTATTATACCTTATTATGAGTTATTGCAGGTAAGTATATACGCCAGTTATCTCCGTCCGCGGGTTTGATTGTACCTACATATAATATTATACGATCGTGAACGAATGAACGACGGCGACGTGTTGAAAATGATTTTGGAAACGATCGCGTACTCCATCATAGAACGGCCACACTATATAATAATATAGTCTACACGAATCTATATAGCATATCGTACGATGTTATGATTCGATGCGACGGTATAGATATATATTATACCGCGAAAAAAAAACCGCACGTATTATAAAACGGTCGCGCCGGATGTTATTGCGTACACGATAACATTATATATTATATTAATGTATAATATACGGCATCGGAAGCTGTGTGTGTACGAGCACCGCAGACGCGTATACAAATAAGGCACGGACGATACGCCGAGCGCTTAGATAGAGCGAGAGAGAGAGAGAGAGAGAAGTTTAGGCGGCAGAACCGTCGTTAGAAAAATATATCGCGTACACAAAACACGGTCCACGTAGACCCATTAATAATATCGATGTATTGTGCACACACAGAAGTTTAACAACAGAGATAACAACGTTTTTAGGGGGGAAAAAAATAATCATACACTTTGGGACTTGTATATTATGTGCACGCCGCGGGTACAATATTGCGTCCAACTCTTTCTAACGGCGACGCTGTATATATTTTTTATATTATAACAATATTATATTATGGGCAACCCGCGGCACGGTAACCAAACCGGGAACGCGTTGCGCCGTCGTCCGCGTATAAATTTTTCTATGTGTACGTTCCGCAGCGTACACACCGGAACTGGAAATCGTTTAGCACACTATATATTATAAGTAGTCAGCTATATGTATAGGGATAAATTTTTTTTTTTTTTTTTGCAAACGCGCCACTACACGCGAAAACGTCACACTATTGTTAAAAACATGTACACGCGATGTTGTTTATTTTTTCGACGTTCGATTCGTACGCGAATCGTGACATAATACCATACTAATATTAATAATAGTAATATAAATTACCTATACATATTATTATTATTATTATTATTATATTATATACTAATAGCGGGGCACCGAGTATAGGCAATATCCGCGCAAACTTATAGTCTGGGTACTACACTCGACGACACAAAAAATGGCCAGTCCACGGGCGACGAAACAACACTTGCGGACTAGAAAACTTATACTCGACGGCGATGCGTTTTTATGAGGTGCGTGTAGTATACATATACTATATTATATAGGTATGTATTATTTTAAAATACAAGTTGGTAATAATGTATGTTTTATTGTGTGTCGTTTAAAAAAAATTAGAATCTATAATTTATTATATTATATAGACAAGTATTTAAAGAGAATTTTTAGTCGTATGTGCGTCGCAATTTCGCGGCACAGCCCAAATGTTTATTTTCAGAATTGAAGTCTGATTACACTGTAACTGCTATAATAAAGATTTTTTAGAACCGTTTAGGTCTATTTCGCTATAAACTAATTATCGGCAATATGCGGTATCGAGATATTTAGTGACCCCTTGAAATCAGACTGCACACACACACGCGCGCAAGCACGCGTACGTTATGTGTATTTGAACAGAGATTGTGACTGTCTTATTAAAATATAACTTAAACGTATAAATAAAATAAATATAAATAATAATAATAATAATAGTTAGGAAACAATTAAACGCGTTTATGCCATTGACATACTTTTATAGTTATAATAACGTTGAGAGTTTTGCATAACACGATTTAAAATTTATATATTAAGATGCTAATGATTATGATATTAAAAATAAATAATATAAACATCATTTCGCGCGATTAGAATAGCGTACTATGTTAAATATTTTGGTATTTTTCAACAATCGATGTGATTATATTTTATAATAGTATAACAATTTATCAAAAACTCGAAACCCAATTTACGAGTTCTGGCAGCTGAAAACTGATTATAGTTTATTCATTATTAACTTACACTGTGGTTTAGACGCGTACAAACTACACAAACTGCAATTTAACTTCACGGTGGGCTGATAAAAAGTATAATGTACAATTTGAATGCAACGCGTAATTTTGTTATAAATAATAGCACAGTCGAACTGCATATATGGTATTAGCTATACCTATTTATGCTTTAAAATAAACAGTAGATACCTATACTTTTGCACAATTAAAATTGTTTCATCGTTGTGTATCAGATTTAAAATGAAGTATACGCGTATAGCTACAGTATTTTTTTTTCTATATAATAAAATGTATCTTGTAAATAATACTATACAATATTTAATAGTAAAACCAAAAACAATAACGATTTTTTTTAAATTTTATCAAATGGAAATTTTTGTACAAACGAATTAATAACTATATTGGTAGATCATCTATGCGTATTCGTCTGATCGATCATATTTAACTATCTACCAAATACTTTTACAAATTTTGCAAATAATAATCTTCCATAAAGTGTATCTGATATGTAAAATATTAGAATTTTCATTTAAAATGAATAATGTTTGTGAAAAATTATCTATTATATTATTTTTTCGATTACTATAGGTACATAATAATGTGTTACAGTGTCCATTTTTTTAAATATTGGTGAGTTCAGTAAAATAAAATTAAGTAAGCAATCTTATTATAATATATATATATATATATATATATATAATAAACATAAACGATTAAATGTAATAATATCATGCCAATATGCCATGACCGTATTAAATTAGCATTTAGCAGAGTTTAATAATATGTAATAATGTTGCATAATTTTTAATCAAAAATACACCACATATTATATATTCACCACACATTTTTAAAAATTTAAGTTTAATTAGTGTAAAATAGCATATAAGACATTATAGTAGGTACCTCATCTAGCGATACATAATTATTTAGATTACAATTCAATGCGCAAGTAAAATTAAATTATATAACCTTATCTTTGCAGGGTATATATACATTTTAAACGTTCATCTTTATATATAAAAACTGTGAGATTGATGATGTACCTACTACCTACATATTATAAAATAATATAACAAAATATGATGTATAATCAATATAGTTGTATAATATGTATTGCCTATATATATTTTAAATGTAGAATTTTATTTGAGGAAAACCGTTATAGATAGGACGTTTAAGATTATAAGAAGAGTGAAAGTGTTTAAATGAATAAATATTTTTTTAGTATTTCAAACGATTAGAATCGTTTATTATTTCATATTCCTATAAGCAGAATAGGTATGAACAAAATTTAGAAGAGTAAAAGATTTATTATTTCTTCACAATAATTTTGTTTTGAAATATCACTTCAAATCATGTATAGATACTTATACACATAAAACCTTTCCAAAAATTTAATACTCCTAAAGATGATCATAGTATATATTAATAATGTTAACTGTTAAAATAATTACTCAATGTATAATAACACAGAAACATATACATCAAATATACACAAACACATATTCAACAACATTATATTGTAGAAAACATATTGTACACAGAGCACATAACACTATTTTAAACCGCGTAAATAAATAAATAAAAAAATGAATATAACAATTTAAACGTACCTATTGTGTGTATAAGACATCGGAGTCGCTCGTTTCATATTATATAGTTTGGGAAAAAGTTTTAACAACAAGTATAATACGAAATATTTACACACATAATAATAATATGTTTTATTATATAATAATATTTAAAACTACCATAACACATCGTATAGACGTTTGTAATACACCAACACACGGTAACGCCAATGTACACACACACACACACACACACACCCATATTTATTATAATATTATACATACTCTAGTATATGCCGGACATTCTTCATTCAAATGAGATAAGGTTCATTTTGCCCAGCGAATAACATCATTAAACGATAACAGTGTGTTGAACTTTTGTCTGATCGGCGGAACAGCTGCGCGGTATTTTATAATATATATAACATAAGCGTTTAGTATAGTGTTTTGTCGTTTTACAATGTCGTTGCACTCGAATATTACAATATTTTCGGATTAACTTAATAACACCGCCGCAGAGTCCAACGCGAATGAATTATTATTATATGAAAAACACAACATTGACTCCATCGTTGCAATGCGCTGCAGAGTAGGTATACCTACAACACTCTACTGCTGTGCGGTTTATATCATAATAAAAATAAATTTTATTCGGCGTGACACGCGGCCGTTTAATGTTTACCGTTTTAATTGCAGATATCTATGGTGTGATGTACGAAACAAACAAATAATGATAAATATTATAATAAATATGTATTTTACATATTATTATTATTATTGTGTATATTTAAAACGCAGTTTTCGAATTATAAAAACAATATAATGACATTAACCCGGACTGAAAATTTGCAACGATTCGTGTTGTTTTCGTTGCGCACGCGCACACGAGTCCTGTGCGAGTACGTATAATATTATTATGGTTTACCAAATGTGTCGTTCTCGAGCATAAGAGCCCGGCATTTATTATCTAATAGAAAAAAAATGTACGAAGGCGTGTTTGACATAAAAACTATTCAGAGCCAAATAAAATAGCATTCGTTTGCAAAACTATAAATTCAACCGAGCCGACATCCCCGAACGAAGGAGTAAAATATTACGTTATTAACTTTTCGAAAATTCTCACAAAAATAATCTTATCTTTCATACTTCATTTATGCAAAAATTCTATTCACTCATTGTATAAATAAACAACAGTTTTTTTTTTCTTTCTTTTTTATAGAAATATATATTACATTAATTGCGATGAGGAGATTTAGCAGAATTGCACATATGTGTATAAATATCTATTTATTGTACAACATATTTTAGTTTTAAATGTGTTATTAGGTACCTATACAAAAAGATTGTACCGACATGCGGAACAACTGCATCGTTTAAGCATAGTACAGGCACTTCATATGCGTATAATACGGTTAATCTCAAATAGACATGCGGATTGATAGACTGATTGACTTTATTATATGCATATAATAATGAGCATGTACCAACAGGCAATAATAATACATAACATGTACACACACAACTTGATCTAAATTAGAATATTTAGGTACCTATGGCTACTTCAATCATTAATATTCTCGTCTTGAAAAACGAGTTATATATTATTACAGTAAATGTGGAAACAAATCTACAATCGTGATTTAGCCTGTATTATATTTTACTTTTCACTGTAGGTATAAATAAAAAATGACAATTTTACAAGCAATTACTTATACACTATATATATATATATATAATTACACGCGACTTATATAATATATTTATTACATGCAGTAAAATGATACGGTTGGCAACAATTATTTTTCAGAAACTTATCGAATTTTATATTTTATTATATAGCATAAGGATAATATATAATGTTATATTATGCCATTATACATTGCGCGCATTGATCGGTTAAACACATATACGCTATATTATGTGTATATACGACAAATACGTTATCTTCGCGAATCTCAGGGAAACAAATCGATTTGTGCAGAGTTTTCATCGGTATTGCAGCAGACCTATATGTGTGTGTGAGTAGGGATATTATATATACGACCGACGATATGTGAAAGTCTATGTGGCGCGGTTTCCCGGAGGAGACGCTATATAAACGTCACGAACTTTGAATCGTGCGTAACGAGACGCTATATATAATGTAATTGTACGTTTAGGCCACCGTCATTATATTTTACACAAAAAACGGCTGCAACGGTAGAGGAAATATACGCGAATTATAATAAATTGGTATTATAGTTAGGTGTATAGTGATGGTTATTAATTATTATATACACTATAGGTATGTCGTATGTATGTATTTTATATTTACACCTGTGCGGGACGAAAACGATGATGATTGTATAGTTATTGATATAAGGATAATAATCAAATAGGTATGTATACGCGATAATATTATAATATATTAAATATTATATGATATTATGTCGTTGAAAAATTCATATTATACAGATGATGTGTGTACTACGCAAATGCAGTGTTTGCTTTGAACATTATTATATTATACGAGTGTATATTAACTGTTTTTTTTTTTTTTGGTTTTTTTTTAGAGACTTTATTTTTTTCGACTTTATTCCCGTGCCCGCCGAGGATTTTAAAAACAATGAGTCACATTTTTTGGCACGAATCCGCCGGGAAAACGCGCTCGGTCGGCCGACCGTACAGTATATAATATTTTATCCTCGTAATAACAATTTTTTCACTTTGTTTTTTGTATATAGACGTATATTATATTGCATTATTGTGTATGCAATCGGTTTGCTCGCGGTTTTTATTTCGGCAAAGAAACACAAACGTTTACAAAATAATAATCGAATCCCGAGAAAAAACGTGCATTATGATGGACGCATATTATTATATATAATATTATCGTCGGGCGTGCGATCGTTGTTTCATTGATGATGGAAACCATTTGCGCGATTTCTGCGATCAAAAAATATACGACCATACATAGTGTGTAACAATTAATTCTATTATATGTAAATGGTATACTATATGGCTATATGTGTATTATAAATAGTGGTCAGTGGGCGAGCACGTTGATCATTAAAAAAAACCATAAATTAATCTGCGCTTCAATCTGCACACTATTCAAAACGTCAAATCACACCTTAAAGAGGCCAATTTTATCTGTTCAAAATTATTATATAATATATATATATATATTATAGTGTATAAATGGTTAATACTTCTATATAAATATGCGCATATTATATACCTTGAAGTAATGTTTACATTTCCTTCTCGCGACTACTTATTAAATTCCTACTCTGCAGCTCCTCTCGTAAATTTGACGTAATTATGATTTTTTCCCGACTTAAGAATAGCCGTTTAACTATGTATATACACACAAAGCAAATAATTCAGTGAGTTCAACTAAACCATTCGAGAGCTTGTTTGTATTGTTAAAATTAAATTCACTTTCAACTTTTATAAAACTCGCAAACATATTTTTTTTAAAACGGAATTTATATAATAAATGAACCTATATATATATATATATACTGCAGTATATTATAAGACTCTCGGAACACTTAGAATATGATAAAAATTACAATCACGTCTTTATAAGGCTGTTTTTATGAACTTCAAATGAGTCGGAATATCATTACTGTGTTTCATGCTTTTTTACTTAAATTTGTATAATATGCGCCTATATAATAATGTACTGTTTATTTTGTGTTGATTGTGTATATATTTATCTACTCTCTCTAAATATATATAATCATATATACCCTTTGGCCTTTAAATGCATTACCAATTACTTATATTATATATACATTACGGATTTTCATTAATTTACAATACATTTATATTTTATTAGATAGGTACGGTAATAATGCAATTGCGCTGTATACCAAGTTTATTATATTATGTGTTATGTGTATATTATTATACTATACCTATCATATTATATATATATATATGTACGATTATTATAGATACCTACCTATACCCGCACATATTCAAATGCAATTCGTGCGAAATGTTTCACATCAAATGCGTACAATATCAAGTCCGTATACGCGTGTCATTGTCACGATGATGGTGTGGTCAGTTGGCAGCTGTTTCGTGTGATTTGTCTGCAGTGTATGTTGATACCAACAAAAAGTTTTATAGACAATAAAATGCTGGATTTTACGAGTACTTAATCGGACAGTATCATAATACATACTGCATCGAAACGTGTATAATATTATTTCGAATTGATCACGGACTTGTTAAGGGGCACAGCAGCGTATTGGAGGCGGTATATATTGGTCTGAGGTCACGTCGCAGTCGCGCGTATAGGAACCGAATGGTAAAGCATTTATTTGGTAAAAGGTTATCAGCAGGTTTTCTCGGTTATTTTTTTTTTTCCTACAGGCGGGTCAAATTCTTTATCAATAATATACACTATACACATATTATATCCATATAATATAATAATATTTAAACTATAAACCGAAAAAAGAAATGGCGTTATTCGTTTATGACGATAAATCATATATACGTATACTATTCAATATTTGTAATATTACGTACGTGTGGAGCAGAGGAGTGGGGCAATTTGTAAATTATTGTTTCAAACCAGACTGCTACAATATGTATAATGTATACTTGATATGTATAGGGAGAGAGAGAGAGAGAGCTATATACAATTATGATATCAAAGCAATCGACAGCAGCTTTATAAACATTTATCTATACGCAGCCTTCAAAACCAACGATGATTTAAATAAACGAATGTGTA
>VUJU01002688.1:0-34089 GCA_009835225.1 Aphis craccivora
AAAAAAAAAATACACACACACATCATTGTAAAATCAATACATTCATCACTTCGCTCAGAAACTAAAAATAGGTAACAATTTTGTCTATGAAAATTTCAATAACAAAAAATACTTTAACGGCTGTAAATATTGGAAGATCTTTATTTTTGTGAAGGACGAGTTATAACAAGTTAATAACATCATAATATTTTAATATTTTTACTTAATAACTACATTCATGTTCTTGACCGTTTATAAAATAGGTAAATAACCTATCAATAAACTTTAATAGGTTTACAGAAATTTTAGCTTCCTAAATTTTATAATATAATTAAATATTAAAGTAAGTACTATGTTTTTTATTTGTATTTAAACGAATAGATTATGTAGGCAATACTCGTATAAATATCAAAACCTATACAACTCATTTGGTATATTGTTCGATGAGGAAAATTCAAAACGAAACAAACCTATGTGATAATAAATACCAATACCTACTATAAATAATTGGATCATATTTTGAATTGATAAAATATTCATAAAATATTCGTAGAAATTCGGAGACATTGAGACAAATAAGTAAATAACTCTACCAAACCACATAATATTAAAAAATTGTATGTAGTATGCACAGACTAAATTTCAATATTGCTGATACTGAACCATCAATTCCATAGTATATAATTATTACTATTCACCTACTGTACTGTCGATAATTTCCGAGCTTTCCATTATGATTACCGTACATAAAAATAGCATGATACCACACAGATTTATTAGAACCAAATAAACATAGAATTATATATCTTGAAAATATGATAATATCAAAGTTTATGTTACATAAAAATAATTAAAAATAGGTAAAATAGTAAAAATAATAAAATAAGTATAAATATTTTAGCTACTTATATTGGTGTAAAATGTAAACTTGTTTTTTAGCATATTCTATACTAGTTGGTTTATTTGATAATAAAACCGAGTATTGGGGTACTAAATTGCTTTCTTCTTCTCAATTGCATTTCAGTTGTATTGTTTCAGTTTCCTTCTTAAACACCTATTTTATTTATCGAAAAGCGACAATAACCGTGAAAAATATACGGATCAATGTCTGTGCGGTAATGGACAACTATTATTTTAAAATCTATAATATGCGATTTTGTCTTATGAGTATTTTACGTCCAATAATATTAACCATAAATAATAATATATCAACCATAAATAATTTTCTAAGATATATTTTATGACCTAAATATTTGTATACGTTCTAAACGCCAATAGTTTCCTATTATATACGTTTACAGACTACAAAACAGAAAACATCTTATCAATATTCAAACAATTTATTGTTTAGGTCTAGTGTATCTATTAATGGAAAAACCAGTTAGTGATGTCATAAACCTATTCGCAATAAGTAGAATGTGATTTACTCACAAATACACATTCACTTATTATTATATTCACTTTATTATTATCATACCTACCTATCCTAACAATTTTATATGCGTATATGGTTATGTCAACAGAAGTAACAATTCAAATATTTTAAGTTGAATATAAACTATGCGTTTTATAAATTGATTCATATAAATATATAATATTTAAAATTTTTAAATATATTATTAAAATAATACATCATCGAATACAAAAAACAATTCTGAGAGGAAACGGTGTAGGTATAAGCGTGTATCACTAAGTGATAATATTTATTTGATACAGCTATTAAAGTAATTTATTTTACTTTTAATATTATAAAATTAGTTTGATATCTATTTTGCGAAAATAATATATTTAAAATATTATTAGTAATTAACTACATAATAATTTACTAATTTTCGAGATTTTTAAGAACTTTAAACTAGCATATAAAACAAATTGTGGCTATAGATTTTCAATATATTTTAATTATAAAATAAGCAACTTACAAGGAGCTTTGTATTAAATTGTCAAGCATTACTACATTGCAAATAATTTATAATCAATTTTTACAGAGAAAAAAATCAAAATTAACAATAATTAATTAACCAGCAGTTTTTAACCCATGGTCGTCGGCGGCAGCATAACATATACGACATACGTCAATACGTGACAAGATATAATTATAAATGTGTTTGTTTTGTTATGTCTAATTATGTAATATATGATAAAAATTAATTATTATAATTTTCGTTGTGATAATATGAGATGTATAAAAAAAGGTATTTGAAAAAATTGGTAAAGCTTTACACCTTAGGGGTTTCAAATTTTTATCGGGGGTCCGTGATCTACAAGAAGTTAAGAACCACTGATATATATTTGATAAAAATTATCATAACTCGTTTTTAAGTTACATCAAAAAAACAATATCGATTTTGTCGAAACTTCGTTTTACGTAAAAATGCACGCTTTTCTTTAATTTTTTGTTTGCGTTTCTATTACAAAATAAGTACAGGACATATTTTTAAAGTTTGACCTCTTCAAAATACAAATTAAAGTAGATCAATTTAATATTTAAAACCACAATCATTTTGGAAAATCGTTACATTTTATCAACAACTTATCTCGTGTACTCATAAACACAAAAACACAGACTTTTATACTATATAGAAATTTGTGCACAAAAATAAACACATCATGATAAAATCAATACATTCATCGCTTTGTTTAGGCCTTAGAATCTAAAATATTATTCTTCGAAACCATTAACCAACTACCTATTTGTGGTCTTGGTCTCATGCATGTTTGTTTTATGAGATGCATTAGTCATAAAGTTTTATTAGGTGTATATATTTATTGGTAAAATATGTTATATATTAGTTTATTATAGGAACATTAATAACAAAACAGTACTTATATAGTTTATATAGGTACAGTATATTTACTAATAAAAAATGTACGGATGAAAGCAAATTTTAGAATAAATTAGTACAATGGTGAAACACTAAAAAAACAAATTGAAATTTGAAATTATTAAGTTGTTCCAAAGCACAACCTTGGTATACTTATATTGATTTACAGTAGGTAATAAAACATCAATGTATTATAAGGTACTTATATAACTAATATGCTATATCAATGTAAAATAAAGATACGGATGTGGAGTCTCCTTAATTTCGGGTAGGTATATAAAACTATAAGAGAAATACATTAATAACCAAAATAATATTTTATTTTTATATTTATATTTATACACAATATTACGTATAATGTATTATGTATGATGGTTAAGTAAATCGATTATAAATAATGTTAATTCGTACCCAGGTAGCCTAACCTTGTAGATTTTATTGTTTAAACGAGTCAGCAAAAAATAATAAGTATTTAAATTTAGACTAACATTAAATGGGTAATTAAATTAATAAAGTTTAAAGCTTTTTTAGGTTAGGCATTAATTTTAAAATAAAAAACAATTTATTTTAATCTCAGTCCATAAAAATAAATAATTACCACTATGTATAATACAATAATATAATATCAAGTAGAAAACTTCCTATAAATTAATTGCAGTTTTATGGCAATAATTGGTTTTATGCCAAAGAACATAATAATAGTAGGTACCTATTAAATTACCAAATTACATAAAAATAAAAATTAATAAATGCAAAGTCATTGATTAACTTAATCAAATAGTATTTTATTTACTTAACATTAATTGTAAAAAAAAGTTATAACTATTAAATACAAATATTACATGTTTTATATATTTTTTTTTTTTTGGAAATTTAAATGCAATTTTGTTAATTGGATTTTCATTTTTCAGTAACAAAATCTTTATAAATCTGTCAACTCTAAAAAAAATAGAAGATGATAGCTGATAAGTAATTTTAAATAGTTCAATAAGAAATATTTCACGAATTTATGTGACTCAGTTTATATTTACACTAGGTATCGTAAAATGAATATTGAAATAAATAAATAAAAGTGGGTAAGTGGGTACCGCTCTGCTGTACATTAGGTACTGTATGGATCATTATTATATATTATAGGAGTGTTAAATTTGAATCCAATGATAGGTATCATTGTATACGAAAAACGATTCTGAACGGAGAAGATTTGTCTGTCTAGGATAAACTTTCCAGTGGGTGGTGAAAAAGGTGGTTTATGTTTTAATGACCTGAATACCCCAAAATGAAAGTTCTTTTATAATTATTATAAACCAAACTTATGAAAAATCTCGTATTCAATTTTCAACACTTAGCTACTTAATTATACAATTTTTTTTATAAATTTTAACTATAAAATAATTTGCAAAATATTCATGATTTTGTCAATATTTGAAGCATTATTTTGACACGTTCTCGTGTAGACAGACACAAAAAAAAAACACACAACATTGTAAAATCAATACATTCATCGCTCCGCTCAAAATCTAAAATTGCATATATATTTATAACATATTATTAACTTTAAATGCTTTTTCTTAAAATTAATATACTTAAATTAGTATTTTAAGTAAAAATTCTAGTATTGATATTTGACGATGAATTATATTATGTATTACGACATACTGGTACGTATAGATAAATAGTATATGCATTGAAAGAATGTTACCTCACATCCGATAATTTAATAATAGTCAGTTTACACGAAAGTAAAATCTTGAGGTAGATTAGTAGCTATACGTAGTACGTACTAGGAACATTACTCATTAGTACTAGTAAGTTGTAGTGAACCACAGTCCACAAGTAATAATAAGTAATATTAATCGTATGCAAGTTAAGTCATGGCAACGTCATTCAAATACAATGTAAAACTAAAATTACCGATTTTGACACAGCTCATTAATGGTTACAGCAAAATAATTCAAAATTAAGATATTATGTAACACAAAAACTATATCAAGATTCAAGCAACAATGACTTTTTTCTATTTTAAAATTTGGAAGTGACTTTTTGAAAATAAGAAAACTCGTTAAAAAGTTATCATCTAAGAATTGCTTTTATTGCCAACAACAAGACCAAACTATAGTATCTATATTTGTATTATACCTATTTGCTTTTAGTCTTAGTACTGTAATTCGTAAAATTAAAAACCTAGTATCATACAAATTTTTATTTTCTATTAAAAGTTTTTGAGTATAAGACAGAATTTATAAGAAATTAGAATGAATATTTAGCTGAACTCCATTGATCAGCTTACAGTGATCTAAACTGAACGAATAATTTGAATTCAAACACACAAATGTTATTGTTATTACTTATTATTATCGACGGAGTAATACGCATTTGAAGAACTAACAGAAATAGTTGTACACTTATTGTACCTACTCTTAATACATAAATAAGTAATCTTATTTTCAAAACAAATTAGGTATACTAAATAAGTTTCTTATTTATTGATATTTTAACATAATCAAATCAAATAAAATATATACTACTTATACTACTAATACAGTAATACGATTGGAATTGTTTTTACTTTGGTCACCATTAGCTTCGAAACGAGTCAGAATTGAAATAAACGTATACCTAAGCAATTAATTTTAATGGCTTATGTATACAATACATAGGTAACATATGCACGATTATGTATTATTTACTCTAGATAATAAAAGTACGGTAAAAGTTTTTTTTAAAGTACTGATGTCATAAAAAAACAAAAAACCCATTGTATTAGTACATTAAATTAATATCATCATGCATGCTGTATGTAGGTATATAATAATTGTTGTACTCAAATAAACAAAGAATAAAAAACTATCACGAATAAAAAAGGTAGAAAAATACGAAAATTATCCGAAATACCAAAGTACTTACAGGTTGAATATATTCATCGCGAGATAAGTTAAACAACATTATATTTATTTTTCTTTAATGTTATTATGATGTTTTTTATTTTATAATATTATATTACAGACTGACCATCGACAAAACAAATTCAACTATCAAAAAATATTGAGATAAAACAGTTTATATGTGTTTTGAGTTACTCGTGAATCACGATAATTGATAAATTTTAATACAAGATAAATCGACAAGTGAGGCCGGTATCCTATAAACAGTATAAAATATTAACAAATTAATTATATGATGCATACATTATAAAAAGTAGTAGTACAAAAAGTGAATGAAATACAATTTATTAGTAAGAAAAATATTTATAATAACAAATAATACACAATAATTTATGTAATTACGTATATATACGAGTATGTATAACATAATGACCTAAAAATAATAGAAAAAAAAATAGAAATAAGAATTCAGTATTTTGAAAATGAAACAACAAATATTTATTTTGTAATATTCTTCCTTGGATTATAAATGTTTACGAAAAATATATAGATATATATATATATGTATTTTAAGTTCTCACACAGGCCCACAGTCAAACACCTCTTAATGGTTTGATATCTTATCGATTTATAACGTACATAAATCGTGTTTTTTTTTTACGAAATTAAAATTAAAATAATATTAGTAATGATAGAATAATGATGGTAAATAAAAGTCTAGACTAAAAGTAATTTTCATCAAAATAAACAAAAAAAGTTATCGTGAGAATAATCAAAGAATGTTTCAAAAAAGTTTTTACAGACGTTATAACACATCGTGATATCGTTACCTCAATTCATGTGCAGGGTGATTTTTTTTATCGTAAGAAACTCATTATTTTGAAAACTATTATTAGTTTATTAGAATTTTTAGTGTAATATTTTACATATAAGTACTAATAACTCATTAAATAAATTAATATATCATAAGACCCATGATAAATCACAGATGTTTTTAGTAAGTTAGTAGATAAGAACTTCTTACCTTTAAGTTGCATAAAATCATAATGGATAGATTTAGTCTAATTTACTCAAATATTAAAGTTTACTTGTCATGTTTGTGTTTAACAACACATTGACACACATTCAGATGTAGCGTCTTTCCAAAACATTAATGGTATATTTTTTTTTTTTTTTTTTTATTATTATCATTCTTTAATTTTATTTTGTTTTGAATGACAGCTTAAGTTTTAAGTTTAATTAATTTATTATTATCTAAACTTTAAATATTTTTATTACTTATAAATCATAATTAATCCCCTACTAATTCGGAATTCAATTTATATAAATAGAAATATTCCAAAAAATATTTTGCTTTAAAATATGAAATAAAAAATGTATTTTTCATCATGTATTTATCAAGTAATTGTAAAAAAGTAAAAACTTAAAAATAATACCTAATGATAAAAAATAGGTAGCAGAAAATGTATTTTTTTAAGATAAGTTATTTTTAATGACTTAAAACTATGTATAAAAAAATCACCCTGTTTATATTTATATTAAATTATCCCATACGTAATAAGAAATGTGCTTTGTTACCAACATTAAATATTACTTAAAAAAAAAAAAATATGATTTTAAGTGATTTCACTGTAAGGTGCTGTATCTATATATTATATTATATATTATATATTCGTAGATATTTAGCAACGGGCATTCGTTTGTCTTTATTTTTGGTTAAGTGTTAGAATTAGTTATACCTATAAATATAATGAACAATATTTTTAAATTAAATATCAAAGGCTTTGTTGGTATTTTTTTTTTTTTTTTGGGCGTGTTGCTACTAAGAAGTTACTCCCAAGTAGTAAGTACACGTCATTTATCAGGCTCTAAAAGTAAAAACATTTATATTATGCTTAGTAGAATATTGTTTTTAAATTTTAATAGTAATATTAAAAGTACCTAGGTACTTAATGATTTTTATAGAACCTGATATAGAATAAAATAGTATAATAAGACTGTTGATTATTAACCGATTATATATTATACACCAATAAATATTTTAAAATGGACAAATTTATAGACTTTCTGAATAAAATATTTTCAATAACCATTTCAATATATTTTTTAATATATGTATTTAAAATCATTTTTAAATAAAATAGGTAAGTAAAATAATCTTCATTAAAAATTACGAGATCTTAAGTTAATATAATATAAAACTAATATTTCGAAGAGATAGGTCATAGACATACAAGTTAGAGATAATAAATATGTTAGGGTAATATGATTATAATATAAAGATGTAATAGTTTAATATTTATTTACATTAAATATTTGTTATTATTTAACACTTATCAGTAATTTTTTTTGTCAACTATACTAATACTATAGTTGTTTGCATATTTAGATACACACAAAATTAATATAATATAAAACATACTGATTATTAAGTATTAACCATTCAATGTATTCAAAACAATGACCAATCCAAAAATTATACAAAAAATCTAACTATCCACAAAGCCGCACGGGAATAATTAGTGTACTATAAACAATTTTTAAATTACTATTTTATTAAATATTTTAATTAAAAAAAATCTTGATAAAAACAACAATTCCTATTAGAATATAAATAGAAAAACAGATAATAACTCTTAAATAAAATACCTACCGTTGACCGAACAGTGAACTAGTAAAGGTAGGTTGTGTTTAGTTAGACAGGCCTAAAATAAATCTTATTTCAAAAAATTAGGCACCAAATATGAAACTGATTGGTGTTTGTATTTAAAATATAGTGAATTATTTAACCAAGTCTGTCATTTTTAAATAAATTAGAAAATGTATAGGTTACTATGATAAGTTGAAAAATACATTCTATAATTGACTATTCAGATATTTGGTGCGAAAATAATTTTATATTTGTTGTACTTGTTGGTAGTTAATGAAAACTAACTGTATCCGTATATATTCGAACGATATTCTAAAACCATTAAGCTTAATTTATATTATATATTATACAGTTATATAGTTTAATATATTTTATATTTTGTGATGATGGAGTATAACTGTTTAAATACCAGATATTTGTATTACTTTGAATATGAATGCTTCAAAAGTATGGATTGATACACAAAAACGAGAATTATTAGTGTACTGCGCATTTTAATTATTAAACTAATCTATTCGTGAATAATTGAAAACTATTTTAAATCATTTTAAAACGCACCTAAAATATCGAAGGTGTAACAAAAATAACGCGAACTACACAACACAACACGTACACGGACGCACACCCGTTGATACCTACAACATGTATTGTATGTAATGAAAAATTAATAAGCAATACGGCATATCAAACATAACCGTACGTCGCGAACTCTAGAAACCGGTTGGACACATGAAGCAAATATTTCGTTTAATAGGTCTAGGTGCCCCGAAGAAATAAATTTGATGCAGGATTATCAAAGTGGGGAATTTGTTACGCAAAATATAAAATTATCCGATCTAATATATTTAATAAATTAAAATAAATCGTGTATAATCTTCTTAAAAAAGTTTTAGAAATTTTAACTTATCACTATAAATAATAGATACATATTTAAAATTAATATTAATTAATTAAAAACTTTTATAACGTAAGCATTTTTACAAAAAATATGTATAACTATAACTACTATTAAAAATGTTATGTTGGATTCAATTCTACTTAATTATAAGTACAAGTGTGAGGTGTGTATCAATAATTACAGAAAATGCATAGTGTTATCTATGTACTTAGATTTTCAAAATATTTTAGTTTTTTTTTTTAGCTATTTGTAGAAATTTAATACAAGGTTTCTTATAATTCCTTTTTATTGTAAGCGTTTAAAGTTCAAATTTTTACGAAAAATGTCAAAAAACGCGAAAAATTGCAAGTTATTTTGAAGTCGTAAATTTATAAAAAATTTGTATTTATATCTAAGGTTAAAAATTCAACACTAAGTTGTCCATACGTTTTCCTTCAAAAACCTTTAAAGATCACTCAAAGCGTCATTAAAGGAAAAATATTTTGAGCGTTTGAATTTTAAATTTTTACTAAATTGCGTAACGATAAGGATTTTTCTTCAAACGGTTTCAAATATTTGTTATAATTCAAAAAGTATAAGTCATAGTTACTTGAAAATTTCACCAGTTCTTTAGATGGGATTTTTTTAAATATTTTTATTACGCTTAAATACGCTTATTTCAAGGCTACTTAAAGGCATATGAAATATTCGTTTTTGTTTAGTTTATTTTATAAATATCGATAAAAAAATTTTGGCTGTTTAAAAAAAAAAATTTTAAATTTAATATAACGTTCTTCATAAGTTAGTCTTATAGTGATTAAAAAATCATAAGAATACATAGGTAGGTACAATTTTAGATTCTGAACGAAGTGATGAATGTATATTGATTTTACAATAATGTGTGTTTTTTTTTGTGTCTGTGTACAGCATAACTAGTCGAAATAATGCTCCAATTTCAAACTATTGGGGTAGTTTCCGATGTAAAAGTGAATATCCTTGGTGCATTATAGAGGTCAAAAGTAAACATTTTCCGAAAGTTGTCAAAAAAATCGAGAAAAACAAAAAAAAAATGACGGAAAATTTTTACGCAAAACCAGTTTTCGACCAAATCGATTTTTTTATATGGTTGTAATTCAAAAACTAATCACTGTAAATACTTGAAATTTTCACTAAATGTTTATGTCAGTGCTATCTATATACAGTTAAATTTTCAAAGTTTGAGTTATTTATAGACCACTGAAATTGTCGATGTTTATGAAAATTTTTTTTTCAAGTGTCGATAAAAAAATCTTGGATGACTAAATGTTCCAAGATTACAAGGTTCCTTATGAGTTGTTCTTATTGTAGCTAAAAAAAATTAAAAATCGTTAATCACAATTTTTTTTTGATAAGCGTTTATAGTTCAAATTTATACAAAATCTGTCGAAAATGCGAAAAATTGCAAGTAATTTTGAAGTTGAAAAATTATAAAAAATTTTATGTTAATAACTAAGAATTAAAAATACAACACTAAGTTTTCCATAAGTTTACCTTCAACTATCTATAGAGAAAACTCGAAGCATCATTATAGAAAAAATTTTAAGTGCGTTTGAATTTTAAATTTTTACGAAATAGCGTAACGATAACGATTTATCCTCAAACGATTTTAAATATTTGTTATTATTCAAAAAGTATAAGTCGTAGATACATGAAAATTTATATTCAATTATATATATTAATATATTTAATAATATGTTCCAAGTACAGCCAATTAGTTATTTAGCCTTTACTAAAGTCTGTATTTATTATCCCTTCTTTAATCTTTTAAAAAATATATATACAGTAAAATCACTATAACCTGTATAACATGATCCCTGATTAACATGAAACCTGTTTTCATAGAAAAATTATAATACTCAGATGTGACATGTGTTGTCGGTCTTACAAACGTACAACATATCAAATATTACGTTTACAATAATTCATTATATGAGTACTCTATTATTTTTAAAATTAGAGTGAATTAACTTTTTATGATATTTTATGTTAATATTATTACCTAGGAGTACATCTTATCTTTTATTGGAATTTTAAAATATACAAACAAATATACAGATATAAAACACTAATAACTTGCTTTGAGATATTTTTTTAAACATTTTATTACAATTTAACACCTAGAATTTACTATTAATTTTATTTTTATGTGCATTTAAATTGATAAAGTATAAATATACATATTTTACCTATAAATCATCTATGTATAAATATACACATAAATACTAAATAGGTATACTTAATCTGGAAGATTAAAAAAAAATGGGAAATTGGTAATTTTATTAATTTTTATAATAAGAACTAAATCTTAAAATGATGCTCCGGCACATTTTGAAAAAATATATACTTTTCATTATTTATTATGTTTAAAGATAATTTTCATCCCATGAAATTAAAAATAACATAGGAGATTACTGGACAAATAAAAGAAAATATATTTTTGTACCTCATATAAAATTTAAACTAAATGATGGTCAAAGAATTTAGTGGTAGTTAGTTAGAGCACCAGAACTACTTGCCTAAAAAAACCATAACTTATTTTGATATTTTTAATAACCTAAATGGTATGTTAATACTATTATTTATATCTAACAACTAATTGATAGACTTATAATTTATATTAAATTACAAGTTTGCTTAAAATACATAGCTCAGTTTCACAGGTAACTTGATATCTAATATGCTAATAATTCACAATTTACCATTTATTACACTTGTTTGGCACTGATCAAGAATTTAGTATAAAAATGATTTTAAGTACAATTCTACTATTATTATTGTCAGTACGGGCAAAATTTTTGGTGGTTAAATAATAGCTTATTACTAAGGCCTGGATTTATATGCATTTGTATATTGTATGTCTTTTTAAATTTTTTTTTTCAAACAGTCCAAAAAGTAGCTAGATGTGCTACAAGTTAGAATTATAGTCAATAGATCTGAAATACAAAGTTTTATTTTGCACAATTTGCCTTTTTTGACATGTGTAGTATATTTCTGTATTTTAAGATTTTTCTTTGCGTATGAGCAGTTTTTAAATGCATAATATGTAGTATTTTAATTAAATATCATATCTATAGTCAATACAATTTACGAAGGAAACCGATAAGATAATTATCTGATATGTTATTTTAGTAAATTATAATACACTAAAATATATCTTTATACAAAATTATTTGTCAAGAAAAAAATAACATAAATATTTATATTATATTTAATATAGTATTCGATTATTTGAATTTTATATTAATATTTACGTATAAATGAAAAATAGAAAAATAATTTTAACTTGATGGATTATTATTATAATATCAACTGCGAAAAGCTAAGTTATTTTAACTACCAATTAAACTACTTAAGTTTAAAAGTATCTAGATTAGAAAATAAATAAACTAGTTTAATTTAAAAAGTTAAACAAAATGAACTTTTTAACTAGTTAATGCCCAGCTTTGAGAAATTGTTATTTTATTAAGTTTAGTATTTAGCATATCATTAATTAATTATCAAAAAACAGTATAATTACAGTTACAGTTGTATATTATTTTTTCATTCATCATAGACATGTTATAAACTTATATCATAGAACAGTTCATTTATATAACATTATAATGTTTTGAAATTGTTTTCTCATTCATTTCTTTTCAGTTTTCATATAATATGATAAATGATAATTGATAATGAATAAAATGTAAACAAGTACCTCTTTGAAAATAAAAGTCGGCCATTTTACCGAGCTTTAACATTTTACACTACAGGTATAGGAAGTCGGCTATCTAGTTGTATTATACATCTGTGGTTTGAACATGTAGTACAAAATTTAACATGATATGATTAAGATCAAATGATTAGTACTCAAACTTTCTTTATTTTTAATATTAGTTATCTTATTAGGAATAACACTAAGGGGCCATCATAATTACGAATTATGTATCCACCTTACTAATAGTATAGCATATTTGTGTTCTGCAAAACTAATTTTGTGTATTTAGCTTAAAATATGAGTAAATTGACCTATAATGAAACCTAAAGAGAATAATATTCTTTATGTTAGTACATATATTATATTATTAAGACTTAAGAGACTAATGTCATTAATAAATTGTATAATATTTTATGAACTCATAATTTGCTCGAAAATTTAAATGTAATAAAATGACATAAATTCTTTATACCTATTTATTTTATTACAATGACAACAGTTGCGGGTGTGACATTCTCTTAGTGTTTTTCCTAATAAGGTGACTAAAGAAAGTTTATTTACTAGCAATTTTAATCATAGCATTGTATATAGTTTTTAATACATTCTAATTAATATATAGTATTACAGTTTATTATAAGATTATACATTAAATAATTTTTAAATAGAAATTATCAAAAACAAGCATACAACAAATTAAATCTAAGAGATACAAAATAAATACAATAATATCATTTTTCTAATTCACTTACTTCTTTAGCTATTTGGTCAAATGCTTGGTCTTCGGCATAATGTGTAGTAGGAAGCCTTCGACGACCACCAGTTGTTGAACTAGGACTATCCATTATAAAATTGATACCATCTTTAATTCAAATTTTGATTTTACCTAAAATTATTTAATTAAAAAAATAAATATTATTAAATAAAGTAATTTTATTTGTATTTTATTTCTAGACCAAACATGTAAAAACTAAACAAATTATTACTGTTGTAAGTTAAAAAGATTAGTAGAAAATAGAAATATAAAAAGTATATTAATATTAGTGAAAGTAGCGAGGTAGCCTATAAAATATATTTATCAGTCTAAAATTATTAATATTATTAAATTTAAAGTAATGATTATTAAAACTTCAAAGTTAATTTAAAATACAGTATAAGATACCTTTTATCTAACACAGAAAGAAATATCTAGTTCTAGTAAAATAATAAATATAATTCAAACTTTAATTTAAAAATTAAGTATTATCTGGCACAAATAGAAATATCTAATAGGTAACTAGAATAATAAATATAATTCTTTATTATTATGAAGTCACAATTTTAATTATCAAATGAAAATTATCACCTTTCGTCAGTCAAACTACTTTTAATCTATTTAGTATATACATATCATTGATCAGTCTAAGATATATTTAAGACTACAAGAATTTAGAATGAGATATTGGCTATGTTCCAAAATTTCATTCCGAATGTCTTTTTATTTCCACATATTTTGATGGTGGCATATATATACATATATATATATATATAAAAGTAGGTAGGTAAGTATTGAAAACAATAAAGTAAATAAGAAACTTATTAGGTTATGAAGTTTGATGTAGGTTTATTAACATTTGTTTAAATTAAAAATATATATCTAAATATGATTTACAATTTTTTAATTGCTGATGAAATATTGATTAAATCTATCTATTCTATCTAAGATACCTAAATGCTATAAAAATAATATGTATTTCTATAATTTTTTAGATATTTAATATTTAGGTAGAGAATTTTGTCTTTGATCACACTACAATTTACAAATTATTTGTTTAAATAAAATAACTAGATTAGAACACAGTATTCAAAAAGTAATAGTACCGTATAATAATGTTTACAATGAAGAAATTACCTACCAATAAAGCCAAAGGCAATTTTTTATTAATATTGACGTTCAATGTACCTAAATGAATACATAGCAGATGAATATTTTGATAAAACTACATAATTTACCTAGATTAGATTCTACAGAAGAAATAATTTTGAGTTGAGTATAATTTAACTATATACATTGGAAATTAATAAATATTGGTAAATTAATTTTATTTTTTATAAACTTAGTAAAGATAATGTTCTAATAAATTTGTAACAAATGCAATAACAAAAAGAAAAATTATACATGGGTGACATAAAAAGAAAACACTAAAATTAATCGTTAAACTATAGGTATCTATTTAAAATGTTCTCATGTGAACGTGAAATATTACTTTTAAGTTTTTGAATTTTAATGTGGTAAATTGTAAACTATGTAATTACCATTAATAATACAGATTGAATCATAGGTACTTGATCAATTATAATTAAATATAATGAAAAATCATTATTAATAAGGTAGGTAGTATAATAATAGTATAATTACGATGGTGAATTGGAATCAATTTATAACCTAATGAAATAACAGATTTGATTAGAATGTTTTTAAAATCAATGACTAAATATCAACACAATGATCTTATTAGTCAAGATCTGAATCACTACCGGAGTCAATACTCTCAATGTCAGTAATTATTGCATAATATTGTCAAAAGAAACATATTAATAGTATATCAATCGACGAGCACTAGCCAAGCGAACAAATCATGTATTAGGCCAATAAAATAATAATAGAAGGCATGAACTAAATAAATGGGATGTGAGACAATAACAAAAATCTAATTGATGGCCAGTTTCATTTTCATAAAACCAAAAATAACGATAAAAAAAATGTACGGAGGAAACTGTTAATCTCAAAGCAGTCGAAGATCTCAGATGATCAAAGATGCTTTTAATTGTATGAAAATCGTTTAGGCTTTGCCTAAAGGCCACGGTCAAACACACGAACGTCGCATCGTGTTCGTCGTCGGTTTGCTCGCGACCATGGGGATCCCCTCGATCTTAAAAAACGCAATCGTCGGACTTACCGTCGAAATTTTTATTGTCCGGCCGCGTCTTCTCCACTCCGTACGGGACACGGTCCATCTGCGCGTATATACTACACTGCACACACGCGCGCGTCTACAACTGTGATTCACGAACAATCCCTACGAGTTTTCATACATGGTTCGACGATACGCGAGAAGATAATCGAACTCGGGCCAGTGAATTCGAAACGGCACTGATTCCGGCGAAAACAGTGCAACATTAACGTTAACAACAACAACAATAATTACAATAACAATAATGATGATAATATACTACAACAACAGTTGTATTACTACTGCACTAATAATAATAATAATAATAATAATAACAAAAAACGAAATTATTTTTCGAGTGAAAAAAAAAATAATATATATATATATATTATATAGGTAGCGGTAGTGAGGCGAAAGAACGTGTGAGTACGAGTTTAAGTGTTTGTATGTGTGTGAGTGTGTGTGTGTGTACGTTTCAGACAGAAGAGAAGGACTCAGCCACACGGCAAGATTATAACATTGCGTATATCTATACATAAACATAAGAGTGTGCGCGCGTGTGTATATATATATTGATATCAAACACAACACAATCGGAGAGATGATAAAGCGAAAATCTCGTCGCGGTGGGTCAAAAGGAGACGTCGTCAGCGACGGAGGGCCGAGGCCGTTGAGACAAAAAAAAAAAATATTGTTCACACACGCCGGGCTCATATTAGCAACGACATCTGTCCGTCAAAAATCTAAATTATATTATTAAGATATCATATTATTATTATTATCATTACGAATGATAATAAAAATATAATAATAATATAACAAATAATAATAAATAATAATTGCTCAATGTACGGTTTCACACTTTCACAGCAATCACAGCAGCGGACAGGAAACAGTATGGGCTATAATGGTACATCTACATCACTTTGTGGCTTTGCGCCAAGACGCCATCCTACAAAAACAATATTCTTTAGGAGAACATCGGTCAAAGTAGCATTATGGTGGTTTTGTCTCAAAAATTGCTACACACATTATTTTGCTTCTTGTCATTTTTACTATTCACATAACACTCATAAACTCATTAACCTATTAATCTACTTAATCGTAAAAGGCATATCTCTATCCACTATCCAGAGGGATTTACAAGACTGGATTAAATTTGCTTATGCCTGGAAAATATCCTACCTGTTGTTTGTTGACTTTGAGTACATGACAAAGTAGAGTTCAATATTAATGGATGCGGACTGGTGTGGATTTTAAAATTTATAAAGTCTTGTTTTAGATTTTGTTGTAATTTTCATTCAAACCTTTTGGACGGATCTCTAGTAATCTTAGACTGCACTTTTTATTTATTTTTCAATTACAAGTAGAAGTGATTTTGTTATTTTTGAAAAGGTATTTTTTATTACAACAAAAAATGTGGTAAAACGTAAAAAATTCTATATTTTTGTTTTATAATAATAACCTTAATTAAAAACTAGTCAAAATTAAATATTGCATTTAGCAATAATCAGTATATTTTATAAAGTAATATATTTTTATATATTTTTTTTATTTATGCTAATATAACCTTAACTCTTAAGTTATCAATAATAAATGATACTTATAATAGCAATATACACAGTTGATTAACAGTATTTGTTGAACTTTGAAGGTACATATTATGTAAGTTTTTTTAAATTGAATGGACAACTTTACTTTTTTAGCTTCTATTTACAATACAATTTGATGAATTAATAAATATTGAACTGATGAATATTACTAATCAGCCATATAACTACACTCTTTAAATATGTAATACCTAACTACTAAATAATTAAAATAATATTAATCTGTATTAACTGTAATCATAGTTATAATCAAGTTATATGTAATTATAATCAGTTATCTTAATAAGTAGTAGGCTTTTTTTTTTCGAATTTTAAATTTATGGCTAACAGGTAAAAAAATACTAATTTGAATTTATTTATATTACTCAATACTCAATATTGTCGACTAATTATTGAATACGCAGACTTCTATATAGTATTACATAGAAGTCCGAGAAGTGTGTGAATATACAACTTAAAACATATTATAGCCTATAGGTATATCCATGATAAAATAAATAATTTATTTTATCATGGGTATAGCCACGATTATACATAAAAATCATAGATTCAAATATAGTTTGTATTGTTCAATTGTTGTTGTATACTACTTGTAAAGATACATTTATTGTCATTATTACAGATACTATAGGTTTATGCTATAATAAACAGTATAACAGATTATATTATAGTTAGGTTATTAGGTATATTATATTATTATATTATAGTATATACCTGTGGATTGTGGTCAAGACAAAATAATATACATTTTATTCAAATAAAATAACATACATAATATTATATATAATTATATACTTATATTTTTTATAATATACCTATATTATTATATTGTACTCTTTAATCTTTATGTCTTTTATGGCTTTATGAATATTCTGTCATGACGTTTATCATATTTTTTGGATTGATAATATTATCAGTCGCTAAAAAACATATGAATATTGTTAACGGAGCCATTTTATATAACAGTGGAATTGTTGATTAGGAATAGTCGGTCGTCGTCGTCTACGACATGTCTTTTATCAGTTATCTTGAAATATCAATTTTATTGCTATACAATATAAGTATAATAAGTATAATATATGTATTACTTAGTGTAAATTTAAAAACAACGTAGCTCTACTTACCTATTAATTATTATAATAATAATTGTTACCTTGATTTTAATAAAAAAATGAATGAGTAATCATTCGATTTCACATCATGGTAGGTATCTAAGTTTCTTTTGAATATTTTACTGTTGTGTAAGAATTTTACCTATATAACTTAGGCCTTTTATTACAATAATACATTTACTTTTCGATTAAAATTATTATTAATTTCAATTAAGCATTGGCATAAATGAAAAATAAATACAATTTTAATTATGTATTAATCAATTATTAAATAGGTATAATATGTATATATATATTTTATATTATATATTATATTATCTTTAATTCAAATTTAAACACCTTATTAAAATAAGAAAAATTATTTTATTATCAGTGAATGAAATAGATAAAAAACTACATGATAATTGTTCTCCCCCTACCTATCTCTATTCTCTTCTAATTTATAAAGTGGTACAAAACGAAAGTGATGAGTACCTATTTGTTTTGACAATACATTCTTGTATTTACGGACTACTGATTTTAATGAGTGTGCTTTTTAATATTTTAACTCTCTTCTCATCTAGGATAGGTATAACTACTAATCAAAAAAAAATAATTGAAAATATATTCCAATTTAAAATGTTGGTACGACAATAGATTTATTTATTAGTTTTTATAATAAATATTGTGGAATTAATTAATTTTATTATAATATAATGTACTAATTCATGATTTAGACTTTACATAGAATAACAATTATTTTCCTTGAAAATTAGTAGAATATTTAGGAATTCAATAATATATTTTGAATTTACATTTCAGCGTTCTAACAAGCCAGATGAAGTTATGTCGTTTCAAATATTTGAAAAAGAAGTAATCCAGTAGTTTTTCAAGAACTATAATTTGGTACATTATGTCAACTTGTATATCCGATAATTCAAATTCAATAAATGGTAATGTGAATGTCTCAGCATAAGTTAAACCCTAAATCATATAAATTTTAAACACACATATAGATATAATTAAAAATGTATGATTTATACGCTAAGGGCCGATATTTCATTTTCTACCTAAGCTATTACTTAACCATAAACTAAGCTTAAATTAATATGTTCCAATTTCATTATACTTTTCATTTTTTATGTAAGAACTTATATTTAATTGTAATTTTCAGTTCAATTGGATTATAATATGTAATTATTGATATCTTAAAATAAATTTTATGTTCTAGATAGAGTTTTTAGATTTTTTTATTATTATTTTAATTTCATTTCCTAATTGATTATTTTAAAATGTTTTAGGTATTCCTGAATCACAAGTTAATTATTTTTGTACTTATTGTCAAGATGAAATTTCAAGTTTTCAGTGTCAATCAAATTCTGCTTATAATTCAATGATCATTTTTGTCAGTTGTGCAATTTGTGAAGATTTTTTTCTGTGTTTAATGGTAACGATTAATTTGGAAATATTAAAACTTAAATTGTTTAAAAATGATAGGTAAAATGTAATTAGTATTATGTCTAGTTAAAAGATTTTTTTAAAAAATTAACATTTTCTTTTTCCAATATATTAAAGTTATATAAAGTATCTAATTGTTTTTTCTTTTTAATTTTAGTAATTAGTAATTACTTATTAGTCAAGTTCACGCAATAAAAACTATATATATAAACATGCTAAAAACTGGCAAAATATATGAAATACAAGAATCAAAAGCAAATTGTAAAATAAATAAAATTGTAAATAAATTTTATTTATTTATTTATCTAATTTCTTATAATTTCAATCAATAACATTATTTCCATACCACTACCATAAGACTATCAAAATTCATTATGTGGCGCATGAATAAAACTAAAAAGAATAAATATCTAAATTAAATAATATATGCTGAAAACTTCAAAAATTTAACTATAGACCAAATATCCTTAAACAGCCAAAATGTTCATTATTAAGCATGATTAATTAATTAAGTAGTATGTATTTTAAATTTTAAATATATTAATGTCTTATAATAATCATTAGCATTATTATTTTAGTGTTTTTCCAGTGGAGCTGAAATTGGCTTCCATAAAAACTACCATGATTATAAATTAGTTGTAAGTATAAGGTATATGGTTTATGTAGAATATAATCTAATATAATTTTACTTTGATTCAATTATAGACAATTTTTAAATCAAGTACTTTTTCAACAAAACTTTTGGATGCTTTAGAAGAATGGATTTCTGAAGATAATGAAAAATATTTAGGATCAAAAAAACTCGTAGATAGCTGGGAAGATGTTGCTAGTATAGTTGGATCTGAAAATGCTGAAGGTTTATTGAATATTCTGTTACTAAATTTTGTATTAGTGAATTTGTTATTTATTCTAATTTATTTTTTCAAGATGTGAAAAACGAATTTTACAATAATTTTGTTAACGGACATTTTGGTCAAAATATTATTAGAATAGTTAATAAACATACAGGATATCCTCAAGTTGTGACATTAGATCAAGCCATTGCAATGGGTTGCTTAGAAGATTGTCCTATTTATTTTCCAACACGTAAAGTATGTTATATTTACAGTATTTAATAATTATATTTCATGTGTATAATCATCCATAATTTAATTAATTTCTATACATCATCATTATTTTAAAGTTTTATGTCATTGCGCCTTATTGTAATCTCCTAGATTTAGTAAAACTTAAACTATTATTTTTTTTTAATTATTTTATTTGTTTAATATTATATACACAAGATAATTATTATATATATATATTTTTTTACAGTATCTAAAAATTCCGGCAGATAGAGAAAGAGAAGAAGATTATGAAATTATAGAAGAAAATATTAAATTTAATCGATATAATAATCAGGTATATAAAACATTTCAAATAATTAGGTCAGAGATCACAAACAATTCATATGGGTCATACGAACCGTTTTGAAAAATATTTACATTTTTTCAACCCACAACATGCTAGTCATATTTTTTTCCATTGTTAATAGCTATAATTGTGATAAGTTAATAAAAGATTGTAATGTCTCATAGTAATCTTCATTGATAATTGATTAATGATAAAACTAAATTCAAATATTATTATATGATACAGTTACAGCACCTAATGTACAGCAGAACAGTACCCACCTATAATTTATTATTTAAAAAAAATATTAATAGCTAATAATTAAAAATTAGTGCAAACAATGTAATATAATATGACTGCACATAAGAATTAATACAATAAATTATTTAAAAATAAAATATTAAATAATTACACTTACATAATATTAAAGAATTAAATTTATAACTATAATAAATATTTTAATTAACTGTATCTTTTATGCATTGAAGAATTATTTATGTTTTTATATTTAGGATCTGATATTGCAAAATAAGAATATATTAGATAGTTACCAAGTACAATTATTGTTGCAATGTGTTGGAGAATTTGGCTATGGAAATTGGGAAAATATGTGTAAACAATATAATGCAATTATACATATGGAATATCCTAGAGGAAAACGCACATATTTATCAGCAATAAGTAATTGATTTCTTAACATGTTATTACAACATTAGATTTATAGTATGCCACTGTGTATCATGGAGATGCATAGATTTGTTATGCACATAAATAGATTAATTATTTCTATTTAAATAAAACCAACATGTTTTAAGTAACTACAATGAATAGTTTAGTTGATTTTAAATTAATTTGAAATCAATTGTAAATTATGATACATCTATAATAATAAATTAATAAAAAAAAATTCTTTTTAGCTATCTGGTGGCTATAAATTATAAAAAAATTTAATTATCCTTAAAATTAGTTGTATTGTTTGATAACATTTATTAATACAAGTAATATACATTATTAAGTCAATATGTTTAAATTATTATTCATAAATATTTATTTATAGAAATGAAAGAAGAATATGTACTACGTTTTATTCAAAATCCTATTTTGCGTGGAACATGGTTACCGTCTTCAATTACAAGACCTCAAATACCTGATCGAACAAAACGTATTGAAGGACCTAGATGTGAATATGAACATGTTTTAAATAAAGTAATTTTATATTTAGTTAATATATTTTTGATTATATATTTGATAAATATTTTCTTGATTATTATTTTCAGCAACTCCCTATTGAAGATTTAGATATTTTTTTTCATCCACCTCTATTAGATGACTTAGATGAATACAAATGTACAAATGAAGAACCAAAAATTAAATCAGATGAATCAGCTGAATCCAAAAGTTTGTAAAAAAAAAAAAAAAATTATTTAAAATTATTTTTATTAGTTTGTCCAATTAAATTTCTATTTTGATTTTAATCTAAAAAAAAATATATATATAGAAGAATATGAGTTAAAGGAATTATAAACTTTAAAGAATGAGGTATTAAACTATTAACCTAAAACTTATGTTAAACTTAAACCTAATATGTTAAGCTCAAAATTGGTAACAATTTTTGAAAAAAAAAATTAAAAATATTCCATAAAACTTTTTTTTTAAAAAACATTGATTTGTTAATTTTTTTCAAATATTTGATTTATTTTATGCTTGGAAAATTACAGAATTATGTTGTATCATTTAATTTCCTATCTAGTATTGTAGTTCAAATGAAAAAAATGTTCAGAAGCTAAATGAAACTTTTTTAATATCAAAAATATTGGCTACTAGTATCAAAAAATGTAATTATTTAAGCTTTGTGTAAATAGAAAAATAAAAATGTAAACTCATCTTTATAAAAGCATTATATAATAAGATCTGTTAGAAATAAAAATATCATTATTAACTTTTCTTTTAGCCAATTTTTATTCAATTAAAATAAATTTATATTAGATTATACATGCCACTATATTAATAGGTACTAATTGTTTTTATTTTAGGGAAGTGTTTAGTTTGTACGTACTGTCAAGATGAATTTGAAGTTATTAGTTATCGATCAGATAGCCATAAATTTTCCAATTACAAATTGGTTACTGTATATACATGTTGCTCAAATAAACAGACTTGTGAAAATTTTTATCTATGTCTTGTGGTTAGTTATACATTAATATTATATACAATATACATTATACCATTATTTACTATATACTGGATAAATATTTTATCGAACAACACTCATCATTTCAAAATCTATTATCATTTTTTTCTTGTGATTTGCCAATCAAAATAAAACAGTATTTATAAAAAAATAATTATATATTTCTTAATATTTTTATTGTTATCATTTTTTAAATTCCTTAAATTTTTGAATGATAATATATTATATATATTTTTTTATTTCATACTTTGAAACAGAATATTTTTCTGTGAATTTTGGTATGAAATAATCAAAATTCAGACATCTAGTTTATAAGTGTATTTAAAGCATAGTTGAATGAAGTATTGACCAACATTTTATAAGGTATCCTCGTACCACTCTGCTTTACTCACCTAAACTTTAAAAAATATATTTTTAACTCATAAACTGTTTGTCTGAATATTTTTATATATCAAATTACTCCAAAAAATATTCTGCTTAAAAACATGAAATTAAAAACGTATGTCATTCAAAAATGTTATTATATTTTGAAATAATGAGTTGTTTAATAAAAAAATCTATAAAAGAATCTATCTTAGAATAATAATTATACATTATTGTAGTGTTTTGCAAGTGGAGCTGAAATTGGAAAACATAAAAATAACCATGGTTATACTTTGATAACTGAAGTGAAAGTGTGTATTTAATTTTTTTTTCATTTATTACTATTTTTTTTTTTTTTTTTTTAAGATAAAGGCTTCAACATTGTAGGTTAATAGTCCGACATTTAGTTTTACAGTATATTATTTGTTTTTTAAATATTAAATAGAACATACAATAAGAAATTTCACATGTATTAAAATAAATATAAAGATTAAATATAGATAAAATAACCTCTCAGTAATATTTTTATTTTATTTTTTCAGACTTATTCTAGTGAAATTTATTTTCAAGAGTCCAATTGGACTGCTATAGAAGAGTTAGCATTTTTATATGCTTTAGAAGAATGGTTATGTGAGCATTCTGATAAATACATAGATCCATTAAATTCTGGAAATTGTATAACAGATTGGGATTCTGTTGCTCAACATATTAGATCAAAAACTGTTAATGGTAAGCTAATAAGTATTTTTTTTATAATTGATTCGGTGTATTAATAAAAGCTAAAAAAGTTGTATATATCTTATCCATAAAAGGTAATAAGATAGTTATTTACAAGGTGAAATTTGTGGTTTTGTAATAAAATGTCGAACTTAAATATAACTGCCTAAAAAATGTGATTGTTTAAAAACATTATGTACATTTTATAATTAAATCATTTTATTTATATAGAAGCAAAAGCAGAATTTGAAAATTTAATTTTAAATCCAAGTATTTGGCAACTTTTTAAAATACATGCCCATGTTGAACCTTTAATTACATATGAAGATGCAATTGAAATGGGATGTTTCAAAACTTCTAGTAAAACTTCAAGTGTAAGTAAAAATATAATTTGTCTCCAACTATAATTTTTCTTTTTTTTATGTATAAATTACAAAATGAAGACTTTACTTCATATTCCATTGGTAAACATATAACAGACATAATATATATATTAGCAAACAAACTTAAAAATATAATTTCTTTATTGCAGACACCATATTATCCATGTGTGAAACAACAGTTTAATAAATGTTTAATATTTTTTTAAATTTGTGTTTACAAGTCTCGTTGTTAGCATTAGTAATAGAGTAATATTAAAAAAAAATATTTATAAAACCTTAAGATATGCTTTACTTCAGATTTTCACAATATTTTAATTAGTGTGTTCACAAGTATTTTTATATTATAATAATCTACTTACTCATAAATCATAATTAGCTTAAAACTTTAAGTACCGTAAAATAACCACAGATGATATCTTTATTATTTTTTATATATATAATACAGTAGAGTCTTGGTAATCCAAAGAGACCGAGAAAAGAAGTCATACAGATCTGATTTTTTCGGATTACCTATGACATAAAAAAATCTATTTTGTTGCTATTTAAATTTTGAAATTTTTATTCATATATACTGTATTAATTTGTTTCAAAATTATAATTATGTATTGCAACCAGTTAATATGTATATTACATATTATTGTGTACCTATTCATCTAAAATATTGATTTATTTTTATTTGGACACTAGTTTCTATATGCTGATTAAATACCTTGTCCCACAAATTTTTAAGTGTGTGTATTAATACAGTAATGCGACAATTTTGGAGACCGTTTGGAGTACTGCATCTTTCAGATTAGCCTGTATTTAGATTAATAAGACCTTACTGTATTATGATTAGTTCTGCTGAACACAAATTTGTTATATTTTATATTTGTTTGACAAAGATAACATATTTTAAGTAAATTAATTATTACAATATTATTATAGAATAATTTATATTTAAAAGAAAAATAGTGGATGACCTTTGATTTTAGATAAAAATGTTAGTCAAACTTTTTTTAAATAAAATGATACATCTAATTAATAGATTTTTTATAAGTTAAAGGTTATATTTTAGACACTTAAAACATTGTAATATAGTTATGAATCATAATTAGTACTTATTGATAGATTAAAAATTACTGTTAAATGGATAGCCTTGTAGTTTATTCTTTAGCTATTATATTACCTACTCGTACATTTTTAAGAGCAGGATGAAAAAAAACGAACATAAAATACAATAATGTATTAAAATTATGTTTTAATAAAATAAATTTTATAATATGAAATATTTATGGTTTTGTAAATAATTTTATCTCAAATGATAGTACTATTTTTTATTTGATAATTAAAAGTTGATGTATGTTATTATTGTTATACCTATTAAACATCTTACTTTAGGTTCTGCAATTAATTTGAGTTTCAGGTCAAGTTGATAATAAAAGTCTTACAAAGCACTAAGTTGCAGTGAAATTTATCTTCCTATATGTGTCTTATAATTGTTAATTGATGTATCTTCATAAAGACTTAAATTTTTTAATTAAGTTTTTGATGCTTGAGAATAATGTTAAATATAATATTAGGTAGGAATTATAAATTATAAAATTGAGCCTCAAGCTTTAAGACTGTAAATCACCAAACCTCATATGTCGATGCAAATACTGGTGTATTTTATTATTTATTTATTATTTATTATTAGTATACTTAGTCACGATTGGACACAAAAATTAAATTATTGAAGAAAATGCGGGGTGCTCTTAATTATTTGCAGCTTCATATTGATCACTATTACTGGCAACTTTACTGTCAAGGCAATATGGACATTTTTCTCGCTATTGTAGAAGACAATAAAATAAAACGCAATCAAAACTATGTTTGTAGAATACATACCGACTTAGAAACTTATCTGTAAAGTGCATACCGAATCAGAATCCTATAGAGTGCATTCCAAATTAGCACCGTTTTAAGTCCTACTAGAAACTCTTATAAACAATTAATATTTTTTAATTATTTTAATTTTTTACTAATAAAATATAAATATTATATAGAAATATGCCTATTTTTTAACTGTTGTGTTTAGTCTATATTGCTACTGATAGTACCTATTTATTGTTTGTAATTTTTTAAATTTAAACTAGACTAATTAATAATTTATTTTATAGATCATAACAGATACAAGTGAAGGAATTATAGAAAATGAAAAAAATACATGGAATAAATCAGATTTAGAATTATTATTAGACTATACAGCTATATATGGTTATGGTAATTGGGAAAAAATTTCTGAAGAATTCAATAAAACTAATTTTTATGAACATTTTGGAAAAGTTAATTGTTTTATTTTAAGAACTCCTGAAGGTATATTGATAATTATATTTATTAATTAATTATAATTATATTTTAGTAATTCATGTTGTATGTATATATATATATATATATATAACTATATATATTTTTATGTATTTGATATTACATAAATATATTATATTTTAAACATATCGATTGATAAGTTTACTTCAAAACTCATCACAAAACATGTTTTTTATTTTAATTTATATACTTTCAGAGATTAAAAAAGAATATTTACTTCGATTCTTTGATGATCCAGTTAGGCGAGGAACTTGGAAACCTCTATCAAATAAGCCAGTTATTTTAGATCGTACATGGTCTTTTAAACAACCTGTTGAAATGAAATATCCTATAGTGGATTATAATTTATTTGCCTATACTGGTTATAATAATATTGCTGATGAATTTGAATATGTATGAAATTTTCGTTAATTACTATCTTTTATGTTTTTATTATTACTGATATTAATTACTTATAATTTATTATTTTGAATAGCCTTATATGAATATAGCTGAATCTTCTCTGGACGATGTGGAAGATTTTGACACTAATTTAGAATGTTTTCATTCAAAATTTTCTTTGGACAAATATAATGGCACTACCAAAGATACGATGGATACTAATAATACCTTTGTAAGATATTCTATCATATAAATTATAAATCAATATTTTTTATATAACATGTATATTTATATATTACTCTACTTGAAGTTAATGTGTTGTGAAGTAAATTGTTTTATATTATACACTAATATAGCAATATTTTGCTATTACTATTTTATGACCTTAATACAAAATACAATCAAAAATTTTAATTAATTTAATTATATGCTAGTAATGATAAATAATTACTAAAATAAATATATTTAATTTATTTATTTAATATGAGTAACTGTAATTAATACTTACAATTATTTATATTTATATTTAACATTTTCTAGAAATCAAAAGATCCATGTACAAACACCATGCTTAATATTAAAAAAGGTAATTTAGTTTAAAAAAAAAAACGTTATTTATCAACTCATTAATTCTGTTATTATTTAAAACTGTTACAGTAAAAACATTAATTGCTCTAGAACGGTATAATGATGTTTTGTGTGATCGAAGAATAGCTAAAAAATGTGTTCATAACTATAGATTAATTGAACATTTTGCGATGTACAAAAATAAAGAATTACCAAAAATAAAACCATTGTAAGTATAATAGTTTATAATATGAATTAAAACACATTTTTCCAATCTTGACTCATCTATTTAGATATTTTTAATTATTTTACTACAATATATTATGAAAATAATAATAAAATAGAAATATAATAATATGATTTTATATTATTAAATAATTTAATTGAACTGAATTTCACTTCTACTTCAAGTAAATTATTTTTGCAATAAATTTGTAAATTGTTTGTGTGATTTAGTTTAATAATAACATGTATAATTATTATTTATGTTTGTATTATGTTTAAATTAGGTCATGACAACTACTAAAAAAAAAAACACTTATTTTAAAAGTCTTAAAACCATTATAATATAATCAATTATGCTGAATACTTAGTAATTAAGTACTCTAGTACTCATAGGCGCCAGGTTTTGTCAATGCCAATGTGGGCCGAATTTACCTATACTACTTATTAGCCTTAACTTTTGCCCTTCAAAATAATTTAAATATGTGGTTAAAAAGTAGAGACTATTAATACCTAGAAGACTATTTATGTCTATATTTTTAATTGTCTCCTCCTAAGTTTTGTTCCCGAATCTCGGATATATTATTCTGTAAACATGGTTTGGTTAACTCAAATCTCAATCTTTTCAATGGGGGCTGAGCCCCAACTCCACCTTTTCAATGGGGGCTGCGGCCCCAGAGCACCCATGCAGTCGGCGCCTATGCTAGTACTTAATTATTAAAATTGTATTATATTAAATTTTAATTGAAAATATGCATAGTTAAATGTTTTTTATTTACATTTTTAGTTCTGAACAAACATTTATGGAGCGTTTAGTAAAATTGTCAAGATTTATGAATATTGACGTTCACAGAGCCTTGATTGAAGGAATAAAGAATGAAAAATTGTTGAGACTGCGATTAAATGAATTAAAATATTACAAAAAAATAGGTTTAACAAAACTATCTGATATTAATAAATTTAATGTATTACAAAAACATAGACGTCAAAAGGATAAAGAGATTTCTAAAAAAATTGTAAACTTTTATTTTCCAAAATAAATAGTTATGTACATGGCATAATTATTTACTATTTTTTGTCTTTTTAGAAACTGTCAACGCTTTGTCAAGCTGAAGATCAGTTGGATCCTAAATATCAAACATTTAATGAACTTCTAATACCATCAGGATCTAATGAAAATGGGTAATTAAATTAATATATTTAGTGTTAGAAAAAAACTATAACTAGCCACTGGTTAAAATTGTATAAGAATCAAAATATTATTAACTTCAATTTTAAATTCATAAGCTATTAAGCATTCATTATTTAAAATGTCCATCGTATGCATGGGTCAATATAATGTAATAATAATATAAAATATATTTTATGACTAATTAGTAAGATTTGGGTTTAAAAGCAATTTATTAAGAATTATATGTTTAATATAATATGTAGTAATCTGTATACAAATGTTTTTCATACATTACTATTAAAATACAATTCCCTTATTTCACCTTGTTGGTTTTTCAAAAAATATATATATTTATTTTTTATAGGTATTATAAATATATATATATTTTTTTTGTTTTTGTTTTTAATTACCAACTTATTAGTTATTACCATAATTACGAACATATTCATATTACATTTTTTATACAAATTTGCAAATTTCAATAAAATGCTTAAAATTAAGTTATTGAAATGTACTTATGTGTCAACACTTATAGATGTTAGATACATTAGTAAAGTAATTGACAATGCTAAATATTAAGTGTTTATCAAAGTAACAACTATAAAATAAATAATTTATCTTCTGTTAAAATGTGTTTTGAATTAATAGATTGTATTGTATTGTATTTTCAGTACACAGATGATAGTTGGTGGAATTATTATATAGTTATTTTATTGCTTTACATCAGGGGTCACCAAGTGGTGGCCCGCAGATGAATTTTAACTGACCCGCAGACAAGTAGAGAAAAAGCTGATAATTTAATACGTAACCTAATCTAATCGGCATATTATAATAAATATTATGTACTTCGAATTTGTATGGCCCGCAAGAATTTTCCGAAATCTTAATGTGGCCCACGGAAAATATTAATTGGTGACCCCTGCTTTACATGTGTAAATTTTTTTACCCAAAAATCCCCCCCTCCCCCCCAAAAAAAAGGAATTATTTTTCTAACTACTTTTTTTTTAATATTAATAAATTCTAAGAATGTTATTTATAAATTTTAAATAATTATTAATATTAACTATACAAACTTAAATCATTATTCATTAGTAATCATTGAGTTTATTGTTTAATCATTGAGAATTTTTTTTCCCAATACTAAATTTATTTACATATTTTCCATAAAAATAAATTATAAACTTTAATTTACTTAAATGTAAATCAATTTCAGTATAATATTATAAAGGTATATTTTTAATATATTAGTTCAAACTTATACAAATCTCAATAAATAAAACTACAACAATATATATGAAGAATTATTATCAACATTTGATAAAATGATACATTTTTTTTATGTACATATTATTATGATATTATATTAAACTACTCATTAATTTTTTTATTATTTCTAATTCTTAACCATACAAAACATTCAATACACATTACGCACCATAATACTGTACTCTTTGTTTTACAAACTATAGTGTTATGAGTAGAAAATAAAATAATGATTACAAAAAGTCTGAAAAATAATTACTACATATAACTTATTAAAATATTAAAATTTGAATGATTGTTTTTTCTTGTTAATACTTTTAAAATACTTGTTAATTTTTAAAAGTTGATTATTTCTCTATAAAAAATTGTAACAAGACTTATACATTCTTATGAATATATTAAAAAAAAATTAATACAATTTTAATTACTTGAATACATTAGAAAAATTATTTTTATTATTAATATTATTGCTTGATTACTGATTTCAAAAACTTAAAATTTATAAAATTATATTGTACCTACAATAAAATAAATTTAATATGTAAATTTATAAATAATTTTAAAATATTAGAAAAAATAATTAATTAGAATAACTTTTAAGGAAACATGTGTTTATATTTTCAAACTTTTTGGCAAATCAAAAATAATTTTATTAGTCCTAATAAAACATATTTAAAAATTTCCCATTTTTATAAAATACTCAAAAAGATTCAAAATATCTATAAACTTATGCTATGTAAAAAGTGCTTTTATAAAGCATTACTTTAGTTACACCAAAACAAGAAAACCAAATAAATTTTATCAAATACCTTCTTATTTTGCATACAATTTCTAGTTTTTCCTTAATTATTTATTTCTTGGTTATTTTGAAAATGTCTGGGAATTTTTACTTTTAACTCCCAAAAGTACTAATTATTGAAAATAAACCAATTTTACTATCCCAAAAGGTAATGTATTACTCGAAAAAGACCACTGCATAATTGTAAAATCAATACTTACACCACTTCGTTTATATTCTAAAGTTTATAATATTGATTTAATGTTTATAAATATTATAGCATTCATTAAACAAAATTCATATTAAATAATTTATAATTATTTTCTTAAAATTAAAATTTATTATTTCAGTTACATGCAAAATACAACTTAAATTCAAACTATTATTTGAAAACAAAATGTGAGATATTAAACGTAAGTACAAATTGTGTTTATTAATTCTAAATGTAAACTTCTGATCATAATGTTAAATATTAATCATTTTAAATACTATTTTTATTGACATTTAAATGTTTTAAATAAATGTATTGTGTATTTTAATTATTTTATTTTATGTTGTTAACTTTAATTTTGGAGACCACTTGAGTACTTGACCAAAGGCAATTATAAAATATATTACTTTTTATCAACATAAATAAGTTCATGGTTTTATAAAAATAAGTTCCATAGGTAACCAATATTGGTCATTGGAGTTATCATAGAATATATTATTAATTATATCAATCTGACAATACAATGAATTTATCTATCTATGTAAGTATTTCCTATATAGGTATTTATTTTTTAATTCTTTTGGAACTGTTGATTAATGTTTTTATTATACCTTCAAGATATTTTATCATTAAATAATTTTTTTATTATTAAATAAAAGTATTGGGCATTCTATAACTATTAAATGTATATATATATATATGAAAAATGATATGAATTGTGGTTAATAAAGAGCTAACTAAAAGGATTAAGTTCTTTAGCATAATATATGTTTAAATTATTAATTTTTAAACCTATTTATTTTATTTTATTTTTATTTTTTTGGAAAAATACAGTGAAATTTATCATAGTTATAGGTATAATTTTATGATTCATTATTTATGAGTACTCAACTTATATTTTTTATTAAAACAATAATCATGTTTTTTTATGTTATAAAATTATAAAATACATTATAATTGTTATAAATTGAACATTTTTTTATGTTATACAATAAAGTAAGCTTGTGGATTATCAAGAGTACACTGTTTATAATTATTTAGACTATTAAATTTAATAACATAGATTAAATTATTCATAATTATAGATATTTATATATAATTCAATTAATCAAAAACACTTTGAAAATGTTAAATATTTATAATATAGTTAATTGGTATTAATTAAATTGAATAGGTAATATCTACTATGAAAGGTATAAATATATCTAATTAAAAATGAGTTTGATTAGTATTAGTGTTTTTATTATATTAGTTATTAATAAAAACATTAAATGTAAGGGAATTAAAATAAATATCTATTTAAATGTTATTGTCAAAAAAACGAAAAAATAAGAGGTGTATTACTCCAAATATATACCTACACTTAAATCATACTCTCCTACAATTATGTGTATGGATATCATTTTTATTCTATGTAAATTATTATTTTAATATATAAATGTATTATACCTATATAATTGTTTTATAATCACCATCAAATATGTATTACTTATATGTACTCTTATAGTCTTATCTGTAATTCTATATCTAAATTTCTAATTAATTTCCATTGATGTGTACATACAATTTATACCTTATATCCAGTCTCAATACAATATAAATGATCTAGTTTTTATTTTCAATTTATTACATTTTTGAGTCGAAGAAATATAAATTACCACATGACACGGTAAGTACATTATAAAATATTATATAACTAAATATTATCAAAAATTTAGTGTTTTCCAATTTATTGTAACAAACTATAATTATTTAACTTATAATATATATATAGGTTTAACAAAAACATTTGTAAAGCTGAGAAGTTTTAAAGCAATTTTTAGCAATGATAATATTAATTACCAAATAGTCTTTGGTTTGTAAAATAGAATATAAGGTTTGTCATAAATAATTCTTATTGAAACCTATTAGATTCTGAACGAAGTGAAGAATGTATTGATTTTACAATGATGTGTGTTTTTTTTGTTTTTGTGTCTGTGTACAGCATAACTAGTCGAAATAATACTCCAATTTCAAACTATGGGGGTGGTTTCCGATGTAAAAGTGAATATCCTTGGTGCATT